>PVKE010006562.1:0-22485 GCA_004027555.1 Craseonycteris thonglongyai | reverse complement strand
ATCTCTTCACTAAAGAAAACTTTGAATTAAGTTATTTTTTCCAAAGACCTGGTTCCTAGATATACCGGTACTTATCAATATTTTTTTTTCCAGAAAAATTTCAAAACATATGGATTATACTTAATTAAGAAAAATGTTACTTGGATTTTAGGCTTTTGCTTATGTATATAATCTTGTTTAGTCTGGGAGTAAAAAGCTCAGTCAAGAGAGACACCATAGACAGAGGGTAGATTGAAGGGGATTCTGAGAGGTTGTTTCACTCTAGATCATCAGCAAGTAGTATGTGTAAACCTCATGGCCTTGAGTTGGACTTAGACATTGTGCCATCTGCTTACATTGAGAAATGTTCTGAAGCAATCAAAGTTCTGTAGGAGTATTGCTGAAGATATTTATTCTCTCTTACTCAGTAACCTCTATATGAAGACCTAGGCAAGACCTTTGATTTAGACCTTTGGTTTAGACCTATACTGTCCACATGTGGCTACTAAGCCCTTGAAATATGGCCAGCGTGACCAAGGAAATAGATTTTATTTAATTTTTAATTAATTTAAATTAAAAAATGAATCCTCAGCCATTCAAAAACTTTTAAAGTATATTGGAACCACTTGAGTATGCAAGTCTACTTTTTCAAAGGTGCATTTTATGAAATCTAAATATAGAGCAAGCATTTCTGAAGATTTAGTGCCTTTGTTGAGATATGCTGTGAATGTAAACTACACATTATATTTGATGACTTAATATGTAAAAAGAAAAGTCTCATTGAAAATATCCTGGATGTTTTGAGTGAAATACAATTTTATTAAAATTAATGTGTTTTTTTTAACATTTTAAAATTGCGGTTATTAGAAAATTTGGAAGTATGTATGTGACTCACATTACATTTCTATTGGACAGCTCTGGTATAGGCTAAAGTCCCAGAAAAAAAATCTGTTTCTTCATGTATTTATTTTTTTTTCTGAAAGAAATTATGAATATTATAATCAAATTAATTTATCTAAAAAGGTAAGTTCTTGGCTACCAGAACCTCACAGCTCTGCTTCTCAGTATTATTTTCTTTAAGATTTTATCATTTTCATGGCATTCTTTAATTTTTCTTCCTGGGCTTATCTTCTAGCATTGTCTGTATTTTTTTTCTTGTGATTTAATTTAGTTTACAGTAGTCTAGTTGATCAAGTTGTATGTATTTTCATGAGCAACACCAAATCACGCTGTGGAGAACCTGTGTTCCACTGTGAATCCATCCAAGTTATGAACATGGCTGGACACGAACAATGATCAGATAAAACCCTTACATTTGAAAGGAAAAAAAAAATAGACATAAGAAGGGACTGGTGTTTTGAAAGCCCAAAGCTCCATCTAGTTCAACACAAGTTTTCTGTTTCTAAAAGCCACTGAGGTTTGTGGTCAGTTTCTAGAGATCTAGAAATCTTTCCTGGAGTTATTTTTAATAGAAGGAGTTAGCCTTTCACTAATTGAATGTCTTCATCAGTGTTGCTAAATGTTATCATAAAGGGATGATTTCCTGCTGCTGAATAATGCTGAGGTGAAACTGAAATATGTGAGTGCAACATGAAAGACGCTTATAATATGGCTGTATAATGCTATCATGATTGATTGGCTATTACACGGAATTTAAAGTATTTCAATTTTTTTCCTAGTAAAACCCAGCTCAGTGGTTCACCATAATGGTTGTTTTGGGGGTTATGTTAAAAGATCAGCTAGTCCTATAAACTAGTCTATACTAAAATGACCCTGGACTTTGAAGTCACAAAGTCTTTTTATTTATTTATTTATTTTGGCATTTTAGTACTTCCCATTCCTAGCTAAGTGATTTTTAAAAATAAATTATATAACACCTTCCTGGACCTCATTTTTTTCCTTCCTTCCTCCCTCCTTCATCTTCCTTCCTTTTTTCCTTCCATCTTTCCTTTCTTTCTTGATTTCTTTTATTGTTTGAGAGAAGGTGAGGGAAAAGGAGGGAGAGCCCAGAGCAGTGTCCATAGTTGTACATCATTACTTGTCACATAGTTTCATTCCATAGAAATGGATGTGGGGCTGTGCAGGGCAGGACCAGAACCGGGGGTTTCTGGGGGTCTCCCACATCAGCGGCGAGAACCTTCACTTCCATCCCAGTGATTACCAGTTGTGCCACTGCCCAGCACATGGGCCTGCACGAGCTGGGGCCAGGATTGAACCCTGGACCTCACGGTTGCAAGGCAAATCCTTAACCTGTTGAACTATCCGGCCATCCCCAATTTTCTCATCTGTGATTGGAGATGATGGTAGTAATCTCTTATGGCTGCTGTGAAGTCATGTGTGAATAGAATTTGGAGCTGTGACTGGCACATTATAGGTGGTCAAAAGTAATTCTCTCCTCTCACCTCCTTACTTCCCATCATTTTCCAGGCCACCATTTGCTATGTGGTGTCACATGAATTACCTGACTACCCCTACTCCCCTGACTTCCACCTCCACCATTGTTTTCCTAGTAGTTAACATCTACTGAGTACTTACTCTCTGCCAGACACTTTACTTTTATTTCTCACACATACTTTTGAATAGATGAGGCTATTAGGGCTTAGTAGAGTTTCCTATCTTGCCTGGGAAAATTTTTATTCCTTCTTATAATTAGAAAGAAATAGGACCAAAAGTCAAAAGTATGACTATTTGACACCAAACCATATGATCCTTTCATCAAATGCATTAGTAGCAATAATCTGTTAACTTCAGTTCTCTGAAACATTGATTACTAAAAAGTTTCTGCAATTGCAGGACAATTCCTATAAACAATTTTGCCCACATTCAGGGAGCAGCCACCTCATGAGTTTTGGGGGCCAGTGTGGCCTGAGGCTCAGCTTACTTCTTTCTGGTGAATACTGTAGAAAGAAGAAAGGACATACTATTTTATGAAATACATATAAACAGATAAGTTTGTTTATTTAAATAGACATAGTGAAATTCATCCATTCATTTATTAATTCATCAGAAAATACATATTGATCACTCCATTTGAATAAAAAAAATGATATACTTTCTAATTATAAGCCATGCCCTGCTCTAGGCACTGGAGATAGACTGAAGACTGAGTGGATATTAGAACTTTTCCAGAAATAAGGTGTTGAGGGAGGAGAGTATAAATGACCGGGATGGGCTAAGGGATGGATGTGGAGAATTGGAAGAGTGAGGATGGTGTCATAAAGAGCAGATGTTGCAAGGACAGATGGCGACACCAAAGGACACACTTTTTTTTTTTCAAACTGCCTCACATATAACAGACACTCAAAAATTATTTGTTGACTAGATAAATTAATTTTGTCACGAATTGGTTCCACTGCACAAATGTACTTTAAAACAAGGTTTATCATTGCTTCCCAATCCCACTGAAATTACCTATGGTGCATACACCTGGTGTCACTGAGACTACTTAAGGAGTCTCTCTCCTGAGAGGCATTGAGTATCATGGTCAAGGATAAATTAAAAAATAAGCTTGAGGAGATTCTTAAAATGCTCCTTTGTAAAAATCACGAGCATAAATACCAGTTGACTTGCTTAATGTTGTAAATCTCGTTTGTTGTTTTAAAATATGGATTTTGAGATCTGGTCAGAAATAAGGCTGACTAATTCAGTGTTCATTCTCCAAGGAGTACTGCTCACAAGTAGAATCCAAGTTCTTGCTTCCTCCATGTTCTGCAAAGTGCTTACCAACATTTGTGTCCGGGGTCTGTTGCTTTCAGGTTTTACTTCATAGCCACGTCTGGTTTATTGTCATATGGAATGTGCAAGGTAAAATGTTGGGCTTAAAATTCTTATCATGAATTATTAGACCATTTTTTACCACTCACTATCTCTTTTTAAAGCAAGTCAGTGTTTTGTCATTTTGAGAAGACACTTAAGAGTCTGAAATATATGTTTGTATTTATTACAATTGCCACTTTATTACTTATGAGAAGTTTATGTAAAATCTTTACGTAAAAACAGTAGATTGGTTCCCAAAAGGAAAATAATATTTTGCTATAAAGCATTTTGACTGCAAAGCTTGAAATAAAATTCTTGTGGTGTTTCTATTATCCTCTAGGTTTTTGAATGAATTTAGACTATACTCATAACTTGGTTTTTGTCATTTCATTAGATAGTCTCACTCGAGCTAAGTAGCATACCCATTCTTTACGGCGAAACTTCATAAAAGGAAATAATTTCTGGTTGAGTGCTGTGATGCTGCATTTTACATGAGACAGAGGGGAAGGGGAATGATGAATATATATATATTCGTATATTATTTTTTAAATCTAAGAAATTATTGCTAAACCCAAGGCCGTACAGAATTGCCCCTATGCTGTCTTCTAACAGCTTTTTAGTTTTAGCTTTTATACTTAGGTTATTGATCCACTTTAAATTAATTTTTGCATATGGTGTGAAGTAGGGGTTCAACTTAATTCTTTTGCATATGAAAGTCTAATTGTTCCTTTACTCTGCTCAGAAATATTTTTTCTTTCTTGTTAATATCTTTAATATTTTAAGGATTCATTTTAACCAATGCAGAAAACTGTGACAAAATAACTTTTCATCACCTCACACTTTAAGGGTTAACTCTGTTTCCAACGTTTTTCTGTTCCAGAGAGGAGCAGCATCCACAAATTGCTTTTTTTTCAGTAGAACCTGAAAAGTGCTGCTGCCTTCTCTGAGAGACTTTGTGTGACAGCTTGTTATAGAACTATGAACTTTTATGGATAACTTGAAATAGAGGTTTTCCAGTGTCCTTTAGGGTTAGATAGTAACTTGTGCAATTCCTTCAGAATGTCAGAAATAAGCTTGACTTAGCTGTTGGGAAGACACTGATATCATGAGGCTATTTGGGCATCCAGAAGATAATCAATAAGTGTATATTGATTGATGAGATTGAGGAGGGATGCCTTTGGCAGACTACTGCAGTTCCATTTTGATTTTGACAGCTCCAGGCCCATACCTGTATATATTCACCTTTCAACAATCTTTTTTATTGTTGTTGTTGAGTGAAATTTGGTAGAATTCTTTCCTTAATGAAGAGTTACCATTCCTACTCATACAAGGAAACTTCAACTTTCCCAACTCATTTCATTTCAAGAAAATACAATGGGCATCTATTACGGGTTAAATGTTATGCTAGGCAATGGGAATCCTAAAAAGAATTAGAAGCAATTCTTACCCCAGGGTACTTAACAGTGCAATGAGGGAAATACATATGTATGTATTCAGGCATATGAAATTATTGAAGACTGATGATAGCACTTTCCAGAAGTCTTAACAGCTGTGAAATTTTATAGGGATTGTCTTCAGACCCAAAGTGCCATGGTTCACTTACCGTCTCTACAAATTACCATGTGTGTGTGTGTGTTGAGGGGGGTCTGGTTACTTAACCTAAGCCTTGGTTTCCCATTTGAAAACTAGGGGTAATTGTATTTAACTGAGAAGGTTGTTACAATGCAATAGAGATGCAGATACAATAGGTGAATTTGTTTTTAGTGGGCACACAGTTATACTCAAGAGCTAATATTTATAGAGTACTCCATGCAGTCCAAATCTTTCTGCATAATGATCTCAAACAATCTGTGAGGCAGATACTATCCCCATTTTATAGGTGAAACTTAGACTTAAGGGAGACTAAGTTATCAGCCCATAGCGGTGTTGGAATCTGAAGGCAGACCTTTTATTTATAGAACTTATATTCCTAACCACATTATACTATCTTTCACTGGAACAAGCCATGTCTTGTGGTAACACACTTAAAGGCATAATTATTTAGAGTTGGGATAATCATGGAGGGCTTCCTGGAGGACTTAGACCTTGAGCTAGGCCTAGAGCAAGCTTGTCCAACCTGTGGCCTGTGGGCCACATGCAGCCCAGGGTGGCTTTGAATACAGCTCAACACAAATTTGTAAACTTTCTTAAGGCACTATGTGATCTTTTTTTTTTTTTGCGATTTGCTTTTTAGCTCACCAGCTATCATTAGTGATAGTGGATTTTAGTGTGGCCTGAGACAATTCTTCTTCTTCCGATGTGGCCCATAGAAGCCAAAACGTTGGACACCCCTGGCCTACAGGTATAATAGAAAACCTTTAGTTATTCTCTCTTTTTAAACTCCAGTTTAAACACACTGTTGTGTTAACACTATATAGAAAACAGTATTTTGAGTTTTTTCAAATGCCCTGGGGTTAAAACTTATCTACCAGCTTCCTCCTGATATTTATTAAGCTCAATGATGCTGCATTTCTCTAACCAATCACATTTCACTATTCAGTGCTGTGAACGACAGTGTCTCCCACAAGAACTGTGGTGCAAAGGCGGGGATAAGGCTATAGTGCAGGGACTGTCACGCAAGGTTCCATTGACTTTGGAGGGATGCAGAAATCATAGGTTAAAAGGGGGCAGAAGTTGAATTAGTTTTTTTTGAGGCTGTCTCTAGCTGTCTAGTAAATATTCTTGATAATGGAGAGATATCAAAAATGGCCCCCAAACTTTGTAATATGATAAAAACGACAGCTTACACTGCTCTAGTGAGAACCTTGCCAAGCTGTAAGTCCATATGTTTACTTGTTGATAATACACACAGCTCACGATTACGGGAATTATCCCAATTTGTACCTATGATGATCATGTGAGCATACACTTCTAAAATGATTGACAGTGAACAATATATCAAGATCTTTTTATTCCCTGTATTAATATAATATGAACTGTGAGAAGATTAAAGCTTCATTTACATAACCTGAGATAAAAGAAGGTGAAATATTGTAATTATCCTTTCAAGCTGAATTTTCACTGCTATTTAAATTAACCTATGCAAAGAGCAAGTTAACCCCAAGGAGAGCTCTTGCCCCATAAATCTACTTGTGAAATCAGGACTATTTATAAACTGGTCAGTCAATTAGCTGTTGAGATGCAGACTGCCAGTTGAAAATGATGACAATGAACCAGGGGATTGCTATGCTGCTGTAGGGCATTTTAATTTTGTCTCTGATGAGGTTCCATTTTCATTTGGGTTAAGTGGACAAAATTATTACAACTGACCATGTTTTTTTTCTGAAGTAGTGATATGGAAAGAACAAGGATCTGGGGTCAGAAAATGTGGGTTTTGATTTGAGCTATGCCACATACTAATTCTGTGACCATCTGAGAGTTACTTTACCCCTTGCGGTTTAATTTATTTAAATATCAACTCATCTAGATTATCTCTATATATTCTAAAATGCTGAAATTCTCAAAGAAAGCTTATAGATGCCTACCAGAGATAAACAGTTCAACTGATATTTTAAAATCCACTGTATCACATAATCCTGAACGTCTAACCTTTTTTTTTTATTAAAAAAAATCTGAAGTTTCTGAGTTATATAAAATCCAGAATGTTCTGTGGTTATTTTAATTTTAGCATTAGAAGTAACAGAGACCAAGGAAGCTATAGCTTGTCTGATGCTTTGAATCTCTTTAAAAATTAAGTACAATATTAAAATAAAAATTAATTACACTTCTATGATCCTGAAAGTCACATCTTTTGGAGCCTTAAAAGAAAAGGAGTTCTAAATATCTTTGCTTTGGTTATTGTTGCTATGTATTTTAAGGCAAAAGCTAGTGACTGAAAATACCAACACTGATTATTTTACAGTTGCCATGGGTCAGAAATCTGGGTGTGGCTTATCTGGTTGTCTCTGGTTCAAGGTTGTGTGGTTAAAGACACACTGTCTGCTGGAGTTGCATTTTCATCTGAAGGCTCAGCTGGGTGGAGAATTTATTTTATGCTCACTTTTGTGGTTGTTGGAAGGATCTAGTTCTTTGTAGCATGTTGGAATGAGGGCCTCAGTTTCTTGCTGGTGGTTTGTTAGAAGCTACCCCTCTCAATTCTTTGTTTTGTGGGCTTCCTAGGGCAGGTCAAGACACAGCAGCTGAATTCCTCAAGGTGAGCAAGAGAGTGAAAGAGAATGAACACCCAAAACAACAGTTACAGTCTTTCTATGTAGCCTGATCTCTTAAGGGGCATCCCATTCCTTATTCCATATTCGAGTAATTAGAAGCATGTCAATAATTTCAACTGACCCTTAAGGTAGGCTGACCAGATGTACCATTTGAAACGGTACAGTAAACAACAGTGCTGTCCCGTTTCAAACGGTACATACAGTCAGCCTACTGACACCTTGAGTTTGACACCCAGTGAGACTAGGCTGAACATATGTACCATTTGAAATGGAGTACTGTTATTTTCTGTCCTGTTTCAAATGGTACATCTGGTCAGCCTACCTTAAGGGGAGGGCATTATATCAGGGAATTAAAGCCAGGAGGTGGGGAATCAGTGGGGGCATCTTAGAGGCTGTCTGCCACAATACTTAATATTCTTTCACCTTATTTATTTCAGGAAAATAATTATAGATATAGAAAAGTATTTTGTGTCTTTTACTGGAATGGGAAACAATAATCTTTACTAGATGCCATTTACTTACGGCAAGGTAATGTCCAGCCCTACCTTAAAATACGTGAAATAATGGTAATTTCAATGACTTTAGTGGACTGTAGATATATGAACATCAATTGCCAAATAATATCAGGGGTGTAAAAGAAAAGCAAAGGTAGGCCACGTTGTCAACCAAGGTAAGTCTTCTAGGTTGGCTACAGGTAGCTTGTACTCATGGTTTATTAATCCCCTCTCTCTCTATTCCGAAGTCACGTGAACATGGATTTCTTCCAGCTTGATTATTACCGTGGCCTTTTAATATACAAGGCATGGTGAGAAAATGGTACTATTCTGGGCCAAATAGATAAGTGGACACAATGGTCTCTGTGCTTTCATGAACTGCCCTCTTTCCCTTTCTGGGTTTCTCTTCACCTCTGCCAACTCTTGCTGGCAAGAAAAGATATGAAACCTGCAACTTGGATTCCCACCAAAGAATGCGCTCATCCAATGGTATTTGCGTTTTAAGCCTGGCTTTGCAGAATGAAAAGCTTTGTCCCCTGATGAAGGAATTTAAGTAAACAGGTGGGAAAGATATTCTCTCTCCAGAGGAAACCCGCAGAAGGAAAACGTCTCAGTTCACATTTAGTGTGTAATTGCCTCCCTCACCGCAGGTAAAGTCGTCCTTCTGTCTCCAGCCAAGGATCATGGAGGAGGCTGAGCTGTGGGATCGTTTCTGGGGTCCAGCATATATAACTACTGTTTCCTGGTGTGTAGCTCTTATTCATTCTGAAGAAGAAAAGAAAGGGATAGTATTTAATGGCTGCTGAAGAGCTCGATTCTTCCTTTTATTCAGCTAAGTGAAGATTCCTGAGAGAGACTGATATTGTGGGAAATAGTGAATAAGGTGGGTTTGGAGATGAGGCTTGGAAGGAAGAAAACTGACATAGATTGTGCACTGTGAATTTCACAATTTTCTTTATTTTTATCCTCGAGAAGTAGGTGTTATGATTTTTAGTTTTTAAAATGAGAAAACTTGTGCTTAGAGAGATTGGCTGATTTTTTTTTTTTTTTTTGTATTTATAAAATGGGATAATGACAGTTTTATTTCATAGGTGAGGTTTGGATGGGTTAACACATAACAGGATTTGATAAATGCTTGTTGTTGGTCTCATTACTATTATTGCTATTTTACAAGGTCACATAGTTAGGAATTAACAAGCTACGAATATGAACCAAGACACCTGACTCAACTTTTTCTGCTTCCTCTAAAATAAGTAAATTGATAGTTAGTGATAGGAGGTGGATTCAGGTGGGTGTGAGAGGGAGGAAGAAAGATAAAGAATCGCAAGTAGTGGAGGAAAGAGGGCTGTGAGGTGGTTATGTGACAAGAACACCTGAAGAGTGTGGGAGTTGATGTAGGCAGACATGAATTGCTGGAGGGTTTTAAAGCCAACTGTGATTTATTTGAATTTGATATGATATTGACTGTCAAGGGAAGGTGTTGGGAGGTGTATTATTTGGTCAAAGCAGAGGTGGGGAAAAAAGTTTTAGAGGTGAGAATCTTAGCTATTAATTAGGAAGGGCGGGCAGAGGACAAGAGGCTCCTTTTAAAAATAAACCAGGAACGGAGGATGCTGGGATAGCTCAGCAGTTTTAGAGCTTGCCTTGGAACCACCAGATCTGGGAATCAAATCCCAGCCCTGGCCCTTGCAAACTCTTGTACTGAACTGCGGCACAACTGGTAGCCGCAGGGACAGCTTGGTGGGGAGGGGTCTTGCTTCCCATGTGGGAGGCTCCCAGTTTGGTTCCTGCCCCACATGGCCCCACATCCACCTGTGTGGAATGAAACTATGTCACAGCTCTGAGGACTCTCTCTCTCTCTCCCTCCTTCCCACCCTCCCGTCCTCCCTCCCCCTCTCCTCTTCTCTCAAACAATAAAATAAATCTTTAAAAAGAAATAAAAAGGAAATACAACAAAACGCAGAATAGGAGGTGAGAGCAGGTGGACACTCTCTGAGCTGAATAAACATTGGGCTGTAGAATGCTGCCTCCCGTTCTTGGCCATTTCTTTTTCTCCTAGACTAAGCAACGTGGTGAGCTCCACAGGTAATCGTGGGCTTGGCACCTGGGGATGGCATGTCAACACTGTGGGAATTAGTGGTTTTGCATGGAGCCAGAACTCCAGCGAGACTTGCCAGCACATCTTCCTGGTTTTATATTTGCCAGTAATGTGGAGCAAATGAGGTTTGGGTTCCCACAAAAGGCTGCATCAGCAACACAGAGAAGGTCTGAAGCATTGGAAAAGTAGAACTAGCCACAGAAGTAGGGCGGCTGCCAGCCTGAGAGTGGGGTGAAGAACTCTGATTTATGGCTTCGTGACTTGGACTGGAGCCACAATGGGTGAATGTGAATTAGAGGTGATGGAAGTGCTGTGATGGAGAGAGAGTTCTGTCTGCACGGACAGAGTCCTCGTCCTGAAAGGGGCCTTTAAACTAAGTGACATGTTTGGGCTTTGCTTTGTGGAACTGAGTGTAAATCTATGCTCTCTGTTCTCTGTTCAGTGGAGAAGAGAAGGGGCGTGGTCCCTGTTTGTGTGTACTAATTGTGTCATTTCCATGAGGGACCACCCACCCCCACCCCTTTCTTTCATCAGGGCCACAATTTTCAAGATACCAGGCCATGGGGAAAATTGTTATGTTCATCTGTGCCTCCGGATGAGTCCAGTAGATTGAGTCAGTGAGTTCCCTTTCCCACCTCAGTCCCACCCAGTTTCTGAGCTAATCCAGACCTGGGTAGGAAATATGTGAACAGTATCAACTTCCCTATCTGGTGGATGCGCCCTCCTCCCTTCTAGGGACCGTGTTTGTTGTGTCTCTGTCCTCTGGCTGGTGACCTGTGAATCAACAACTCCTAAAAGACCTGCTGTAACCATCACCACTCTTAGTGGAGTCATTTGTTTTGTTACTTGCTACCCTGTTGAATCTCTTCACATAGTGGCGACTGCTTGAGCCAACTTCTCTCAGATAGGCTTTCTCAGTTCTTGATATGCAAATTCCGCTTCTCGATAGTTGCAGGATTCAGATTGCAGAAGTTTCATAAAGTGAAGGTTCCAGAGACCTACTGGAGTTACGAAGACAATGACAAGGCATGGGAATAACTTACTCTATGCTTCACAGTATTTCATATCATGATAATATTCCCATTGTTCCAGAGCTAATCTCTCTGGAGGTTCTGGTCTAGGCGCCACCCTTGATTGGGATTAATATTATGTAATGGGAATTAATATTCACCTTGGTTAAGAAGTTTAGAACTAATATGTTACATGTCAATTATATTTCAATGAAAAAAAAGTTGTGGCCTGTGACATGAATAGACCTACAGGGTATTATGCTTAGTAAACCAAGTCAACTGAGAAAGACAAATCCATCTGATCTCATTTACAAGTGAAATCTAAGGAACAAAATAAATGAACAAACAAAACAGAAACAGACTTGTAGGTACAAAGAACAAATTGTTGGTTACTAGATGGGAGAGACCTGGGGGCTGGGGGCTGGGTGAGAAGGATCAAGGGACTGGGAAGTATGAATTGGTAGTCACAAAACAGTCATGGGAATGTAAAGTACAGTATGGGGAATAAAGTCAATAATATTGTAAAATCTATTGTAAAAACATTGAACTGTATATAGAGTCAGTGAGTACCAGATTTATGAGGGGAACACTTCATAAATTATATAAATGTCTAATCACTATGCTATTGACGGCCAACTATAATTAAAAAAATAGTCACAGGGATATATAGTACAACATAGGGAATATAGTCAATAATATTCTTTTTTTTTTTTTAAGATTTATTTTATTGATTTTTGACAGAGAGAAACAGAGACAGAGAGAGACAGAGAGAAGGGGAAGGGCCCAGAGCAGTCTCCGTAGTTGTATGGTCATCAGTTTCTGACATAGTTTCATTCCACACAGGTGGGCGGGGGCTGCACAGGGCAGGAACTGGGCTGGGGGCCTACCGCATGGGAAGCATACCTCAGTTAAGCATATGGGTCCACACGGGCCGGGGCCAGGATTCAATCTTTGGTCCCTGGGGCTTCAAAGTGAGTGCTTAACCCACTGAGCCATCCTGGCTTTCCCTCCATTCATATTTTAGAATTGCTTGTTTTGTTTTCTGTAAAAATAGCATTAGAATTTTGATAGGAATCATGTTGAATCTGCAAATGGCTTTGGACAATATGGGCATATTAACAATATTAATTCTTCCAATCTCTCAGCATGAAATATTTTTTCTATATATCTGTGTCTTTTGTAATTTTTTTGTATCAGTGTCTCGTATTTTCAGGGTGCAGACCTTTTACCTTCTTGGTTAAATTTATTTCTAAGTTTTTGGGTTTTCTTTTGGATGCAATTGTAAATGCATTTTTTTTTTCTTAATTGCTCTTTCTGGATAGTTTATTCTAGTGCATAGAAATACACCATTAATTTTTGTATATTGATTTTGTGTCCTGCAGCTTTAGGTTTTCATGTCATCACAAATAGAGATACCTTTATTTCTTCCTTTCGTATCTGGATGCCTTTTACTTCTTTTTCTTGCCTAATTGCTCTGGCTAGGACTTTAAGAACTACAATGAATAAAAATGGCAAGAGTGGACATCCTTGTCTTATTCTTGATCTTAGAGAGAAAACTTTCAGATTTTCATCATTGAGTAAGATATTAGATGTGGGTTAGTCATATATGATCTTTAATAGGTTGAGGTATATTCCCACTATTCCCAGTTTGTTGAGAGTTTTTTTTTAAATCATAAATGGATATTGTTATGTAATCAATTAATTTACAGTGGTGAAGAATAGTGTCTTTAATAAAGGAGTTGGAAAATAAGACAGTCTCATGCAAAAGAATAAAACTGAATTCCTGCCTTACAGAACATACAAATACCAATTCAATAAAGATTAAACACTTGAACGTAAGACCTGAAACCAGAAAACTCCTAGAAGAAAACATAAGGGGCTCCTTAGCATTGGGTTTTCACAATAATTTTTTGGATTTGATACCAAAAGGAAAGGCAAAAAAAAAAGAAAAGGAAAAGAAAATAAACAAGTGGGAGTATCAAACTAAAAAGTTTCTGCACAGTAAATAAAACTATCAATAAAATAAAAAGGCAACCTACAGAATGAGAGGAAATATTTGCAAATCATATACCTGATAAGAATTTAATATCCAAAATATCTAAAGAATTCATACAACCCAGTAGAAAACAGACACACACAAAAGTCTAATTAAAAAAAGGACAGAGGAACTGAATAAACATCTTTCCAAAGAAGACATACAAATGGCCAGCAGGTCCATGAAGATGTACTCAACATCGCTAATCATCAGGGAAATGCAAATACAAATGACAATGAGGTATCACCTCACACCATTAGAATGGTTATTATGAAAAAGATGAGATAACAAGTGGTGGCAGGGTGAGGAGAAAAGTAAACACTTATACACTATTGGTAGGAAGGTAAAGTGGTACAATCACTATGAAAACTAATATGAAGATTCCTCAAAAAATAAAACACCAAAAAATTGAACTGACATATGATTCAGCAATTTTACTTCTGGATGTATACCTGAAGGAAATGAAAACAGGACCTCAAAAAGTATCTGTACTCCATGTTTATTGCAGCATTATTCATAATAGCCAATACATGGGAACAAGATAAGTGTTCATCAATGAATGAATGAATACATATTTATTCATTATTTAGCCATAAGAAAGAAGAAAATCTTGGATCTTGAGGGTATTATGCTATATGAATTAAGCCAGATAGAGAAAGACAAATCCTGTGTGGTATCACTTTTATGTAGAATCTAAAAAAATAAAGTCAAAGTCATAGAAACAAAGAGTAGAAAACATTGCTCTGAGGGGCAGGTAAAATAGGGAGAAGTTGCTAAAAGGGTACACATTTTCAGCTATAAGATGAATAAGGTCAGGGGATCTAATGTAAAATATGGTATAGTGTATATGTCTGATATTATATAACTAAATGATTATATATAATTTGTATCATATAATTGAGAATGTAAACGTTCTCAAAAAAGGTGATGAATGTATTAATTAACGAGATGGTGGACTCCTTTCACAATGTAGTCACATATCACATCACCATGATGTACACTTTAAATATTTTACAATTTTATTTCTCAATTATACCTTAATAAAAAATAAGTCCAGTTCCTTATTGCCACATCACATTGTCTCCTGGCAGCAGATGAGCCATCAGAAGTAAGTTAACTTACATCAAATGAACTCTGCTTGAGATTATAGGCAAGGAGGTAACACATTTTACACATATTTAAACAAAAAGCTGACAATCATGTAAGCTTTAGTTATCTGGATAAATCACTTAGGTAGACTAGCCAGAGAAAAGCAGCCACCGTAATGCTTTGTCATATCAGGTGGCACCCGAAGCAATTACATCAAATATTGAATAGTCACTTGTAATTTTGTCACATGAGTGGTGACATTAACCTTTTGCATCTCTCTTGGTAGAGTTCTGTGAACTCTGTCCAAAACTTTGCAGAATCTCTCGGCTCATTGTTCAGATCTAAATTTACTTTGTTTCCACAGGTCGTGGGCTTTGAAGTCATTAGGCTTTTTCTTAAAACAATTTCAAGAATGTTAATATTTCAGTAACTGATGTTTCTCAGATCCAGTATGTGATTTCTGCAGCACAATGAGAGTGCCTTTAAAAGTACCCATGAAGTGTGGGACAACTGTGTGTATTACAAGCTTACAGATAGCTATTCTGAATGCTTAATCTGATATCACAGGTTTAGCACTTCTGTCCTATTAACCTTCTTTTTTCTGTAAGTTGTATCCATTTTTACTGGCATAACAGCAATTTTTTTCACCATTGTATTTTTGATTTGCCCATGAAATAAAGCTCTTCTAAATAATCCCTCAGATTTTTTTTTTCCTATTGTATAAAATGCCTTGATTGTTTCTGAAATCATCCTGAGAATCTGGAATGTATCCATTCCATTTGCCCATGGACATTTAAATAATTTTCTAAAAACACTGAGTAGTAGGGATGTTTACAAACCTACAATGCACTCTTAAAGTTAGTATCAAAATCCAAATTCTGCTGAGACATGTGCCAAAAAGTTTTTCTATTGACTGTTAAAATAATAAAGTATACTGTTTTAAAAATAGCCACTTTACTTTGGAAAACTGTGTTTGAGCCATTTTCTACTTTCTTTTTTCATTTTTTTTCTTCTTCTCTTCACCTCCTTCCTTCCTTCCTTCCTTCCTTCCTTCCTTCCTTCCTTCCTTCCTTCCTTCCTTCCATAAATAGTTATCAAATACCTATCTGGTGGCAAATCCTGTACTAGGCTCTTGTGTGTTTCTGGAAGAACAAGGAAGTCAGTCTGGCTGGATCAGAGAGAGCCAAGAGGAGATGGTGGAAGAGGAGGCCAGAGAGGCAAAGAGATGACAGGAACAAAATCCTAGAGGGCCTTACAGGCCATTGTAAATTGTCAGCTTTTGTCCTGATATGAGGGTGGTCATGGGAAAGTTTGAGAAGAGGAGCAACATTATCTAGCTTACAGAACCAGTCTGGTTGTTCTGCAAATAGATTGTAGAGGGAGCAAAGACAGAAGCAGAAAGACTCTTTAGAAGACTTCTGAAATAATCCAAAGTACAAAATGATGGTTCTTGGGCCAGGGTAAGGATAATAAGCAGAGTCCAGATCCTCGTTTTATTTTTTAGGTAGAGTCAATAGAATTTGCAGGTAGAGTGGGTGTGGAGGACTGAGGGGGAGACAGGAGTCAGGAATTATTCCAGGGAGATTGATCTGAGTAACTACAAAAAAGAAAAGAGTTGCTATTTATGAGGCAGGAAGAATAAAAGTTCTGTTTGGGATGTGTTGAGTAGGAGGAAGATGTTATCTACCTAATTGAATTTGTACTCTGGAATTAATGAGTGAGTTTGGATTGAAGATACACATTTGGGAAACTTCCATGTATAGTAGGTATTTAAACATATGAGACTGGATGAGATTTCTAAAGAAGTGACTGATGACAGAGAAGATAAGAGGTTCAAGAATGACCAGTGAGCAAACACCTGGGTTTGGCGGTTAGGGAGATGAGGAGGAACCAGCCAAGTCTGAGAAGTATCAGAGTGAAGAAAGTGTTTCATGGAGGAGAAATGAATAAACTATGCCACATGCTGACATTAGGTCCATTATGATGAGACTGGGAACTGCCCATTAGACATAGTAATGTGGGGAATTGGTAGATATAGCGAGAATGTATTATTATTACATTGGAGTGTTTTGCTGGGAAAAGGTGCAGAAAATTGGGTTAGTTGCTGGGGGGAGGTCAGACATCAAGGTAAATCCACATATAACTAATGACATCCCAGAGAACTGCAATAGAAGGTGGCAATTTGAGTGACCTAGAGTGTCTTAATTGCTTTCTCTGTTGTCCAAGACAGCTGATTATTCTGCACTCTCTTTATTAAGCCTTTGAGATTTACGGATCACCAAACTTGGACTTCCAGGTCTGGAAACTTTTGTGATGAAGGAATTCTGCTAAGAGAACATTTCCATGGTTAATTGGACAATTAGAGCTCAATCTAATTAGGATCCTGATAAGAAGCTGTAAATTTATTTCAGCTATTTTGGTTGATTTTTTTTTCATTAAATTACTAATTAATGTGTACAAAAAATATTTATTGAACTCTATGTATATGTGAGTCAATTGCTAAGGATAGAAAGATGTGTGTAGTATAATCCTGAAGGGATAAACACAGACTAATAATGACACTACAAATTGATTTGGGCTACAATAGAAGTTACATTCAAAGTGCTGTAGTACCGATAACAGTAGGGGACAGAACACAGTAGAAGAGTCGCTAAAAGACTTATAGGGCAACTTAAAGGAGAAAGGGGACTTAGATCTCCAGTAGGGGGTTGGCCTAGATAATGTTGAGAGGTCTTTGAACATTAGAACTTTATGAAAACAGTGAATGTAGCCCTCTCTCCAGAAATGAGGCCCCAGGCTCACATATCTGTGGGAACTTATTTGTCAGGAAACTGACACATTTTTTTAAGCAATGCAGATTAAAGCCAAACATGACAGATAAAGACAATGCTAAAACATTCTATTGGAGTTGATAGGAAATGTTGATAGTTAAGGATGTGCTAGCCAAGGAGAAAAACTCCAAGGAGCCTCCCTTCCTATGCACATTATGCCTTAAACACGTGCTTATTTTGTTTAATGGTTCATTCAGGGCTCGTGTTTAATGCCGGCAGACAGCAACATGAGTTAGATTTGAAGCACGGTTTAAGGAAGTAGTTATTCTACATAGCTGAGCCCAGAGGGAAAGTCAGGATAATCATGAGATGGGTAATATAAAAGGATGCAGTTCTCTGTAATGATAAGCCATTGTTTCCTGTTTTATGCTAAGAGCTCAGGGCCTGGCAATTACTGTTTTGAACAACAACCACAATAGCAACAACACCACATTTGTAGGCAGAAGAAAAATTACCTTTTTATAGAAAACTATGCATTTGACACTGTGCTATGTACTTATCATTAATTAGCTCATTGAATTCTCATCACACGTTTATGATATAAGTAATATACTATCTATACGTAACGGATGAGGAAATTGAGAATGAGAGGTCAAATGAGCTAGGATTTGAATCTAGGTGTGGTTGGCTCAGTCTTTAAGTTATAATACAGAGTTATCTCTGTCCACAATGCATCTTGCCAGTTACACTGTAAATTCTTTTAAGTGAAACTGTATCTTGACCCGTCAGATACCTACTGTAGAGTCTAGTAGGTTGGAAATTTGAATAAATAGGTAGTAACAAGGAATGAATTAATAGGACTTGCATCAACAATTACACTTTACCTTAGGAAATAGGATCTTATAATTTGTAAAACATCATTTTTAACAAAACTTGGAAAAGGGCAATGTAAAGTAATAAAAGACTAAAATATTAGTTTCACCATCACCTTATTTGTTTTCAGTATTCTGGAATTTCCCATTTGAAAAGGGAAAATGCTTATTAAGCAAAAATTGTGAAACAAGCAATGTGATTAGGGTATATATACTTATATGTATATATACTCTTTCATGTAGTAGTGCTTTGTTTATTTTTTATCTCTAACACAAAATTAAATTGTTTAGTGACTTGAAAATGGAAAATGTGCTCTGTACCAAGGAAAAAAGTATTATTTCCAGACTAAGTGTGAATAAATAAATATTCCCTGGTTATCACTTTAGTTCTTCATGAGTCAAATATCAGAGATTTGTCTTTTCCAGATTAATTATTAGTGTGGGCAAAGATGGTGTGCTGTCATGCTTCACAATTAATACTCAGACTGTTCTGAACGGAAGATAATTTGGGGTTTGAAAGAGAGATAATTTCGTGTTTTCTGGCTCATTCTTCAGGGATAAAAATAAAACGGAGACTATGTACTTCTAGTCATGATTGCAGTGGAGACAGCAGTTGATTAATTAAGTTGTCCCTTCATTGTAAACAACCCATGTCAGTTATTTTACAACTTTAATAAAGTTTTTAGGAATTTACATCAAAATTTTAATCAACATTGCATGTATTATTTATAATACCCGGGTAGTATCAGTGTGGTGGATTTATAAGTATTGTGCACGGGTGCAGAATTTCAAACATGATTCTTCATTAAATTTTAATTCTTGAACTTAACTGCTATATAGGTGAGCACAGAAAAGACATAACAAAGTCCTCACTTATCTTGGAACTAGGAATACGTCCCAGTGTGTTCAGGGTTTCCTTGAGCTCAGGGGGGGCATATTTATGGGGTAACTCCCAAATTGCCTAATAATTTCGACAGTTTCTTTCCATTTTTGCCTGTTGAGTTGCTGAGTTACCAGTCTTCCTTCATGCTCGTCAGCACTGTCCCAGCTAATTGGAGGTAAACGACCCTTATGAAAACACCAAACACTTGGGCAGAAATAGATTATCTGAAGTCAAAGGATGATGGGAGAGAAAGGCAGACAACAGCCAGAAAGGACTGAGTAGGTGGGGTGGACATCTGACACCTAAAAAATTCATGCTGAACCTTCCTGAGCTGCTCATATGAAAAGTGATTAAGGCAAAACGAATGTCTTCATGTCATTTAGAGGAGGAACGACATCCTTTTTAGAGCTGTCTTTAATTTTATTAGAATTTATGCGAAGGGAAGGAAACGCGGGGGAATGCAATTAAAATAAAATTCTGTTCAACGTTTCCTCTTTAGATTGGCACTCATATTAATTCAAAGAACGGGAAGATTATCATCAAATATTTAGTATCCTTTTGTGTGCAATAACAAGTTCAGTAAACACGGTCTCTTACTTTTAGGAGTTATCTTTCTAAGGCAGAATTAAGATATGGAATGCAGGCATCTGACCATTGAGAAACAGGGATAATATTCTCTATGGCTTGAGATAAGCAGAATAAACAAATCTGTACTTAATGCGGAAACTAGGTTTGCTAGTTTGAGAAGCAGAACTTTCAAAGCCCGAATGTATCACATGCCCGCTTCCCATGGGATCATGTTTCTGTTCATTTAAAAGTAGCTTTGGAATGGCGAAGGCCCCTTTTCAAAGATTATTGACATCTTAGCTCATACTGAAGAGCCAGAAAAATGTTTCTCACATTTGCTAGTGGGCAAATGGCTTCACTTTTAGATTAAATGATGAACACTTTTTCAAACAGGGTGCAACGTGAATAATGCTTTTGCTCTTTGTCAAAGTTAACTGATTGGAACCACCAAATGCCCTAAAATATATCAGTTCCTTCAAATTTCCACTGAGGATGTTGACAGCACACCTGGCAGCCGGCTGGCCACCTGGCTCTGGAGATATATTGTGTTTGGCTTGCAAAGGGCTCTTGTGGATTTTCTTTTAAAACAAACCAACATTTAAAAATTGGGAAATTTTATCTAATACCTCGATTTATGCTTTCTCTTGAAAAATATGGCCAGGCTATATTTTCACACAGCCATAAATTATTTGGAAGCTAAAAATTTGCTGCTCCCTTAAATACTTAAGTTCCTTGGTTTTCCGGTGTTTCTCAACGTTTTTATGAATTTTGCTCTTCTGAGGAGCCTTTGGGGACTTTTTTATCTTTTCTCCAAATATCCTCTGCATTGCCATGAAATTTAAATAGCGTGGATATGCTGTACACCTGTTTGTGTACTGTAGCCCTTTGGAGAACACCACCCATTGCACTAAGAATCTGCTCCCTCAGGAACCAGCTGTTGGCCCCCTGGGAACGACACCATCTCCATGGAGACCACCTGCTGCTCTAAGCCCTGTGGTTCTCCAACTCTGAGCCTGAGTGTGTTTCATGGGACTAAAAATAAAATATGACAAAATTGAAACACTGTGAGCCCTATACCTCCCCTGATTTACCCTCTGATGTGACTGGCCCTTGAGGGCAACTGCATTTATAGTCTCTGATCTATTTGGAATAGACATAGTCTCTGAGACCTTGAAGAGATTTGGAATTGGGCCACGTGGCTACAAGTGCCCTGTGCTAGATGGCTATGAGCTTCTATGCTGAGCTATACAACAGCCATTTTCTTCAGTGATTTCCAACAGCACAGTTGGAAGAAAACAGTGAGAGGGAAAGTTTTTCTTCGTACTTGAATATTTTTGATTAAAAAAATGTTCTATTATTCGAGAGAAGGTGAGAGAAGGAGAGAAGGGGAGGGCCCAAAGCAGTCTCCATAGTTGTACATCATTACTTGTGACCTAGTTTCATGCCACACAGATAGATGTGGGGCCGTGCAGGGCAGCAACTGAACTGGGGGCCTCCCGCATGGGAGGAGAGAACCTTTGCATCCATCCCGGCAGTTACACTTGCAGTACTCAACCTGCTGAGCTATCCAGGCATCCCTTATGTTTTTGATGTTTTAATCATTATTAACTATTTAAAAATGTATGAATAAAAATTTGAGAGTTACTGGTCTATGACAAGAAAAATCCTTCAAGTCATATGAAAGCCAAGCATGACCTACTTTATATGTCTCTGCTATGTTGATTCTGATTGTGCCCGTAAGCAAGCAGTAGTTTTCCTGAAGCTTCAGGCTACGCCTCTCTGTCTGGAATATACCGGAATCTTTCAAGTCAACCTCTCCAGGTGTAAATGGCCAACCCCTCCATGATAAAGCTTTTCTCAAGGAAAAGATACTGCACAGAAACCTCCATGCCAAGCTGGGGAGATATTCTACTCAGAGAAAAGAAATATGACATTGACTAATGGGCAGATCTGACATCACTGGGCTTGGAAGACCAATCAAAATTCTGAGGAATTCTTCAGCTTATAGCCATTCATCCTTTCTCTCTGATGGAATTCTCCCTCACCCATATAAATTTCTCCTCAAGAGTGCTAATTAAAGTATGCAAAAACCCTCCAGAACATTGGACTGCATCCTCTATATAGGGAAACGCCATTTACAGAAAGATTTTTGGAAAACTTAGGCTGTAGAATAGTCAGCACACGCAAAGGGAAAGCTTCTAGCTATGCAGAAACTTGGCCAAACAAGGATTCCCTTGAGAGGATTCTGGGAAACTGAGGCTTGGCTAGCAGGAGTGATGCATGGTTAATAAGCTTCCGTAGATGCCTTCTGCATTGGAATCGACAGGGTTTTAGTTCTGTGGGGCCACTTCCAGATTGCATACTTTTCTTTACTTTCCCTCAATATCATACTCTAAGTGCCGATAATTCAACCTGACGAATAAAACTAAAGCAATTTGGTGGAAGAAGCAAAATAAACCTCCACCCAAATTGAATTTGTCTTTGAGAAAAATACTTTGATGAGGACAGAACTGCTGGCTCTTAAGTTTTCTTGGAGGTGGGCTGTCAAAGGATTGAGTTAACCTTGCTTTACTTTTTTGAGGTCTGAAGAAGGCCTCTTGGCTGAGAAGTCGTATCTAATTTTATTTTCTATTCAGAGCTGATACCTCCTTCTCCCTGTCTTTATTTTGCAGGCTCTCTGTTGATCTGGCACAAGTGTGCAAGTTTTTTAAAATGATGATGTT
>PVKE010006561.1:0-53888 GCA_004027555.1 Craseonycteris thonglongyai | reverse complement strand
TTTTAATATTTTGAAGATTGGGCTCCACTCCCTCCTGGCTTGCAGAGTTTCTGCTGAGAAGTCTGGTGACAGCCTGATAGGTTTTCCTTTGAAAGTTATGTTTTGTTTTTCCCTGGCAGCCTTGAGGATTTTTTCTTTGTCATTGATTTTTGTCATCTTCAGAACAACGTGCCTTGGAGAAGATCTGCTAGGGTCTAGGTAGTTAGGGCTTCTGCTTTCCTCTTGGATTTGGGACTGTAATTCCTTCCACAGGTTAGGGAAATTTTCATCCACTATTAGTTTTAGTAAAGACTCTGAGAAGATTTCATCTCGCTTCCTTCTGGTACCCCTATTATTCTAATATTGTTCTTTCTGATGGAGTCAGAAAGTTCTTGTAGGGCTCTTTCATTTCTCTTGATTTTCCTTTCCCTTTCTTCTTCCCTCTGTGACATTTCCATGTTTGTATCTTCAATTTCATTCATCCTTTCCTCTAGCTGGTCAGCCCTGTTTCCTATGCTTGTCAGTTCTTTTTTCAGCTCTCCCATGATGCCTTTTATTTCAAGGAGTTCCTTTTGGTTCTGCTCTAGCTTCTCAATTTTGTTGGTAAAGTACTCATTTGCTCAGAAAATTTCTTGTTGAAGTCATTTAACTGTGTCTGGGTACTTTGCCAGCATTGAGTGAGCTCTCTGAGTGTCTTGATTAATGCAGCCCTGAATTCTGTTTCACTTACATTTGATTCCAAGTGTGCAAGGTTCTTTACTAAAGACTGCCCCTGATCTTCTGGAGGGGCTTTGGATTCTGAGGTGTGCATTGTGTTTGATGTGGTTCTTTTTGCTTTACGCATAAGTCTGTTTTCCCTCTGGGGGTTTGCCGATCAGATGGGCTTCTCTTTATTTTTTCTTTTGGACTCAGTTGTGGGAGAAGGAGATTTTGGGAGAGGCTTGGGGGAAGCAGACAGCTTCTGTGTCCTGGGGCACTTTAGGTTGCTGTCTTAGCTGTTAGATAGCAAGGTAGTAAAGGTGTGGCCAGGGGTGGGGGCATGTGAGTAGGAGCTAGGGCGGGCCTGAGACACAATAGCAGATTCCTCTTTCAGCAGGGGGGCTGGTGGTTCAGTGGGGGCGGGGCACAGGAGCTCCCATCTTTCTCTCCTCTGCCTGGCTGCCCCTCCTTCAATCGTATCTGTAAGCCACGCCCACAGGGCAGCACCTGGATGGGCTGGGGCTTGGCAGAGGCCCCGGTAGGCAGCGCAGTCCCGTGCGCAGGCAATGACACCACTGCGACCCTGTTGGCAGCCCAGTTGCGAGCGCGGGCTTCAATGCCCCAGAGGCCCGGTGGGCAGGACGACAAAAGCCCAGTTGCGGGCTTGAGAGCAGGCAGCAGCGCCGCAGGAGCCCGGCGGGCAGGACGCTGAAAGCCGGTCTTGCCCGCAGGCAGCGGTGCTGCAGCGGCCTGGTGAGCGGGGCACCAAAAGCCCAATCGCACGCTGGCAGCAGCGCCGTGGCAGCCCGGTGGGCGGGGCGCCGAAAGCCCTGCGCGCACAGGCCGTAGCTCGGGCGGCAGCCGCTCTACGCTCCCGGCTCTGCTGAGACCGCCGGGTTCACTCCAAGCACGTCCAATGCAGCTGTGCCCACTCCAGCCCCAGCCCTCACTCCAAGAGCCCCGTCCTCAGAAGGCGCTCCCTCACAGTCAGTCTCCTCCGTAAATCAGGGGTGCTGAGCTGCTGCGGGCTGGTGCCCTGCTCTCACCCCGCCCGCCGGGAAGTGCCGCCGCCCTGCTCCACAGTCCCTGCTCCACTTTAGGCTCTGTGATCTGATTAGGGCACTGCGTGCTGTCCCTTGAGTTCGGATGTTAAATTGGCCACAGCCTTGTGGGGCTTCCACGCTCCCTAGGTCTCGGCTTCCAGCCCGCCCTCGATCCAGCTCCACTGTGACCGTGGTCCCCCAATCCCCCGTTGTTTTTGCCAGCCCTGCGCCACGCTCTGAGTCTCTGTCCCCGAACCGCTGCTTCCCCTTCCCTCTCCTGGTCTGCCCTTTTTTCTCTAACCTTTGTATGTTGTTCTACGTTGTGTGGTTCTCTTAGTTGAGGTTTCTTCTCAGGGTTTCCCCTGTGGATTCCCCTCTGTTCACAAGGCCCTTCCCAGGCAGTTATGGGCGTTCTCCTCTCATGCCGCCATCTTGGATCTCCCAAAGTTTTTTTAAAAACTATGTCCCCACAAAGTTCCTAATTGACCTGGAGCCACAGATTCTCACCCGGGCTTCCCTAACTTTTTCATGTCATGGCATATGGAAACCATAATATTTGCATGGCACACAGGGGTAAACTGATGAGGCTGCTCTCCACCACCAGGGACTGGGCCCAGACCACCCAACACCTCTACACCCTGAGACTGAGGGAACCAGTGTGTCAGGCCACGTGTGCCCTACTTCTGTCAGGCCAGGGGCTGCCACAGACTGCACAAGAAGCTCTCAGCTTAGCCCTCTGTAGGGTCCTGGTTTGCCACAAGATGCATATTTCAACCATCTATAATTAACCCACCCGTAATTTCTATCTCCAGCAAAGAACTTGTGGAGCAGTGGAAAGCACCCAAACCTGGGAGCAGAACAACTACAGTTGCTTCTGTTTCGGTCACTAGTACTTTGAGTGGGCCTCTTACTTTTTTCTTTTTTTCTCTTTTCCCATTTTTTAAAAATTGTTAAATTTATTGGGGTGACATTGATATCAATTACATTGCTTCCAGGTGTACAATTCTACATTACATTGTCTATACATCGCATTATGTGCTCACCACCCAGAATCAGCTCACTTTCCATCACTGTGTGTTTGACTCCCCCTCCATACTCCCCCCCCTACACACACACACATCTCTCCCACCCTCCTCCCCCCTTAACCTCAGGTAACCACTAATCTATTGACTGTGTCCATGAGTCTTTGTTTCTTTGTTCCTTTCAGTTTTATATTCCACCTATAAGTGAGGTCATATGTTTCTTGATTCTTTCAGTCTGACTTATTTCACTTAATAAGATGTTTTCAAGGTCCATCCATGTTGTCACAAATTGCTGTATTTCATCTTTTCTTATTACTGAGTAGTATTCCATTGTGTAAATGTACCACATCTTCTTTATCCAGTCATCTATCAGAGGACACTTTGGTTGATTCCATGACTTGGCTGCTGTGAACAGTGCTGTGATGAACATTCATTCAAGAAATAAATTAAAAAATTATCAGATTCATATGGAACCACAAAAGCCCCGAATTGCCAAAGCAATCCTCCAAAATAAATAAATAAGTAACTAAGGCTGGAGGAATCATGCTCCCTGACTCCAGTCTATACTACAAAGCGTCAATAATCAAAACAGCTTGGTATTGGCAGAGAAACAGACTTACAGACCAATGGAACAGAATCGAAAACTCAGACATAAACCCACTAATATATGGACAGGTAATTTTTGACAAAGGAGCAAAAAACATACAACGGGGAAAAGAAAGCCTCTTCAGTAAATGGTGCTGGGAAAATTGGAAAACCACATGCAAAAGAATGAATCTGGACTGTGAATTGTCACCATATACCAAAATTAACTCAAAGTGGATTAAGGACCTCCACCTAAGATCCAAAACTATAAAGTTCCTTCCTTCCTTTTCTTCCTTTTTTCCAAGATCCAGTCCATTTTTTGAGAGAATAAGAGAGAGGGAGAGGGAAGGGCGGAGAGCCCAGAGCAGCTCCCACAGCCGTGCACAATCAGCTGTGATATGCCTCATTCCACACAGGTGGATGTGGGGCTGCGTGGGGCAGCAACTGAACAGGGGCCCTCCTGTACAGGAGGCAAGCGGTTACTGCCGCACTGCAGTTCAGCATAGAGATTTGAAGGGGCTGGAGCCGGGACTTGATCCCCAGGCCCCATGGTTGCCAGCCAAGCCCTCAACCTGTTAAGCTATCCCAGCATCCCTGAGCCTCAGTTTTCTTGTGTGTTAATGACTACAAATACCTGCATTCCATATTACGTGATAACTAGAGATAACACTCCTTAAGCACCCAATACATTCCAGACCTGCAGTTGGCACCCCAAAACACTTTTACACATAGTGATGCAGCTCAAAGAACTTTCAGTTCCCATCTTTCCTTCCTTCATTGATTCAGTCATATGTACAAATATTTATTAAGTACTTACCTTGTGCCAGGTTCTGGGGATTCACCTGGTAATATAAGGTGTAGCAGAAAACTTCTAACTGGGATATTTGGGTTCTTGCTCAGTATGTGTGACACAGTGTCTGTGTGACTTGGGTTAATCACTTCAACTTCCTGGGCCATTTTATTAGTCAGCTTTCACTAGATTATGCTATAAAACAAGCAACTCTAGTATCTCAGAAAGTTAGAAAAACACTTATTTCTTGCTCATGTTATATAATAGATGGATATCTGTTTTAATCCAAAACTAAGACTGAAGATACATCTAGCATATATACTCTTCTCATGGTGGAAGACCTCAGCTAAGCCATGCAATTGCATTTAACATTTCTGATCTGAAGCAAATGCCATATCCACCCACATCCCACTGGCCAATGCAGGTCACATGGCCCAGCCCATAGGCAATGAGGCAGGGAGAGGGTGGGGAGGAAACAAATCATATTGAACAAAAAACACAATCTTCCACTGTCACTTTTCTCATTTATAACATGAGGATGTTGGGGTAGAGTTCTCTATTTCCTTCCAATTCTATACTTGGTAATTCTATGATTTAACAGAGAAGAGAGATGTTTGATTGTTACCCAATTGAAGGAGCTGAGGGTGATAATGCCATATTGACATATTAAACACAAAAATATTAGACAGGGACCTATATTATCTGTAAGCCCAATCACTCTTCTGCAGAAAAACACAAGAATAAAGATAATTTTTCTAAACATGCCTCTGAACCTCTTTCCCCACTTTGATCCCTTAAGTTTTTATGAATGTTACTATACCCATCATAACTTTATGGACCATGACTTTAGATAAAATAATAATAAATAATAAAATTGTAATTCATTTTGGGGGGAGCTTATCACTTCATAAAACTCTTTAATAAATCTTTTAAGAAGTCACAAAATTATTTTCAACAATTGATATTCCATAATCAGTTACTTATAAATATAGATTTTAATTTACTGTCAATCTGAGAAAAGGGCTGGGACAAGATAAACCTCAAATAAGTTGGCCCTTAGGCCTGTCACATTCTGTGTTAGGGCCTTATACCAGCCTCTAGACATAGCTTGTAAACGTCCAGGTTCCTATGGACTCATTAATTACAACCTCACATCGTGTGTACCAAACTAGAAGACAAAAATAATTTTCACCATATTGTTACAAATGCCTATAAATACTGAGAACCTAGTATGTGGTGTTTTGCTGTGACTTTACATGTGTGGTCTTTGCTCTTGCCATATCTCTGCAAGGTAAGGATTATCCCAATTTCCCCACTGAGATAACCAAGTTTCCTTGAGGTTCAATAGCTTGCCTAACAAATAACAGAATGTATTTTAAACCCATGCTAATGGGATGCTAATGTTTACAAGTATTTCACCCTGGTGAAGGAGAAAACCAGAACACTGTCTTCTACTACTTCTCTCTGCCAGGAAGATGGAAGGCTAAGAGCCCTTTCTCTTCAATGTCTTTCCAATCACCATTTCCTTTCTGTAGGATGAGAGCTATTATACTCTGAAATTTCTCAACGCAGATATGGGAGAATGCACTATATCTGACTGTAAGCAATATGGGTGCCCTGCTGTGTGCTTGGGATGAAAGTTTGATTAAACAGGTCAACTGGAACCTTTTTTCCTATATGTATGAAGAGTATGTCCCATGAAAGAACAGCCATAGCTGTCCTTGGTGTTTGTTTTATTTTGACTCCACCGGGGCTACTGGCTACCTGCTCTGTGGGTAGGGATGAGAGCCCCAGACCCCAGTTCTCAGTGCTCTATGCTAATTATACGGTCTCCTTGAGATGGGAATGAACTGAAGACTCAACAGAAGTAAATAGCTTTACCTTCTGGCTAATAGATGAGAAGAGTTGTCCATCACATCAAAGGTATGCATGCTCATTCGCCTACAGTGGGCGGCAGCCATCCATCTGCATTGTCACTGACTCAGCAGCCCATCCAGCCACATCTGGAAAAGTTAAGTCAGCAGCAGAGTTGACACCTGTTGGGGAATGCTTTCAGCACTGCATATTGACAACAGGCTAGCAGGTTTTTCTCCCCCATTTGCACACCAGCCTAGTTAGTTATTTGAAAATCAAAGCTTCAAGGTTTAGGTAAGTTAATGAAAACAGGTAGTGATCGATAGGTAGTACAGCAACAGCAATGCTTTGAAAAGTAAGATGTCACAGGCCCAGAAAGGTTCATGAAATCCATAAAAAGGGTGACCAAGCCAGGGGAAACTAAGGGAATACATGAAGGGCCCAGTGTGTGCACCCTAAGAGCGCAGATACTTTTGGTACCCCTAACACATACTACACAACTGTCTTTACCACAGAGTCTGAAAACCTTCTGAAGAACGGAGCACTTGTGCTGTCTGAATAACATCACAGCTTCCCTTAGGCTGATCAGTAGCTTTTCCAACTGCCTTACATGGCTTCAGTTTTCTATGTCAAAATTCCCAACAAGTTCCTCAAGTCAAGAGCTATGTCTTAGAGTTTTATTTATTTGTTTACTTTTGTAGCTTTGACAGCCTCGAGCACAGTGCCACATGGAGATACTTCATAGCAAACTCTCTTGTTCTAATTTGGCAGGAGATATGACCTCTGGGACAGGGACAACAGAAGTAGAAAGATCATCCCATGGTCATTCTAATCCTTCTCTTTTATAAGCTCCTCAGCAGAGAAAGATTCTCTATAATTCTAAAGCCTTCTCAAATGTTGTTCTCACTCACCATCTGTCCATACATGCTTTCTACTGAAATAGTGATTTTTAAAAATTATGTTTTCTCCATGGAGCCGCAAGGTTTATAGCATCCCCTTCCCAATATAGCCTAACAGAGCCTTTGAGGAAAGACGTGTGTGGCTGGGAAGGGCAGCAAAAAGCATTTCATTGCCTTGCTACAAAAGCGTTAGAGTGTAACTCAATGGTGCATTTGGCTCTTGTACGGTTCCCCTGAAATCTCTGAGATCCTTGCTCTACCTCTGATTTCCCCCTTCTCTTCGTGCTGTTCTGTGTCTCCCTCCAGGATAGAATCATTTGGAGAACCTTTGCCATGGCCTACCTCCCCCACCCCACCGGGATTTAATTAATAAGGCCATTTTCAGATGAGAAATCTCACTTGAGAGACTGGCTGTTCACAGCAATGCAAGAAAGGGAGGTGTGGTGAGAAGCCCGGTAAAGCCAGACCTTCCTTCTTGCACACACTGAATGAGAGAAGATTCTTTTTAGGACAGACTGATATGATCCACTTTCATTTCCTACAGAACTGTGGGGAAGCATGCGATGATGGTATGGAGGCACACTGGGCTCACAGGAGCCGGAAGTGGCAGAACTAGAATTCAAATCTGATCACCTAACACTGTTCAGCAGGAGTGTCACACTGCTCTGTGTGCCCAGAAAGCTGTGTGTAGTATCCTGAGCCCCCGCATACAGAGGGGAGCTTGTGGACGTCTGAGCAGCTCCCTTTTGTATATCTATTTTTATATTTAATCTAAGAATAGTATATTTTATTTGAAAAATGAGTTTTGCAGTGAAAGAAAGGATATCTTGTCTATAACATATTACCTCCAATTTTAGGAAGATTCTTGTACTAAGATACAATCTGGAAGCTATTCTCAGGTAGTTCCATGTGAACCAAGTCCTTATTATCACCTTTTATGCAAAAGAACTAAGAACAAAAACCTTTTCCCCCATAAAGCATTACCGTAATACAAAGCAGTTACATTCAGGTCATTGGCTCACTCACACACACGCTTCTGCCCTCCCTCCTGAATGACTGAAGTTCTGATTCATCGTTTTGCTATTTCTGATGAACACTGTTGAGCTTTTAATACTTATTCTCCACAAGAATAGCAAAATGGTTTTAAGTGTGGGCTCTGGTTAGACAAGACAGCCTGGATCTATCACTTACTATGTAACCTTGGGCAACTTGAAAAACAAACAAAAGAACAACACAGAAACCATTTATGTCACACGGGGCCGAAGATTAAGTAAGCTAACCTATTTAGAGCACATAGTACGTGCTCAATAAAAACCTGCTGTTATTCTTATTGATGCTGTTGTTGTTATTTGAGGGATCCACGCCGAGGTCTGGCATCAGCTCCTGAACAGAACAAATGGACTCCGTCTCATAATCCAAATGCTTTAAATTCTTGGATTCGATCAGTACATTATGTTACGTGACGGGGTTTAGGGCAGTGAAGCTGGTGGACGTGGTGGAGGTGCACTTCCCCGGTGGGAAGGAGGGGGGCGCTGGCGAGCACGGGAGCCCGAAGCCCTGCCCTGCCGCCATCAGACAACGGCCGTCTTTGGCTCTGTAGGCGTTGGCTCAGCTAAAGCCCGCAACTCCAACTTTCACACTATCTGTAAACGTTTCATTGGAAAGGCTTGCCTATTTGATATCAAACAAGTGCGAAAGCAACAGCTCATCAACTCATGAGTGCGGGGCCAGACATTCGCGGGGATACGGCGGCGACCCCAGCTCGGCAACTGCGCGGAGACCTCGGTGGGATTTGTCAGACGCTGAATGGAGAGCAGTACATCAGCCCACTGAAATCTCACATGCCGTTCGGTTCAGATACTAAAGTTCCTTTGAGGTGAAGGAAGTATTAGAAGCAGAAGGAAGGCAGGTTTACAATCTGGGCGCCACATGCTGCAATTGTCACAAATATACCTCTTGTTGGCCACAGGGGTCCCTGCCACCCCCAATCTCTCCAGCTCGGTTTGCCCTTCAGAACTGGTCTTTCTCCTCCCCGTCACCCTTTGTCCGAAGCTGCTCAACCCACAATCTGGACTGAGAGGCTGTCAGTAGAGATATAATGCAAACCACAAAGGCAAGGCACAGATGCCATCGAAGATTTTCTTGTAGCAGCAGTAAAAAAATAAAAAGAAACAGGTGAAATAAACTTTAATAATACCTCATTTCATCCACTATATCCAAAGTACAATCATTTTAATGTCAATACAAAAGTCATGCACACAGTAGTTTACCTTGTTTCTGTACTGAGTCTGAAATTGTGTGTGTATGTTAGGGCGCACCTCATTAGGACGAGCCGCCTTCCCTGTGCTCAGCAGCTACTGTATTGGACAGTGCAGGCCTAGACTGTAGACGAATTCCACTCAGGGCACTATGTCCTAAAGCAGGGGCCCAGTGGTGAAAACACCCAGCCAAGGCGGAGAAGAATTGGGAGGACCCTGTGAAACAGAATCTGTCACCACAGTTCCTTTTGAAGTGCATTTGCTTGCAATAACTTCTACAAACATCATGGCTCTCTCCTCTTGGTTTCACAGTTCGGGGACCCAATTTATCTCTGGCGGAGGAGAGTATTATTTTCTCAGCTGCAAATCATGTTAATTGGGCAGCAAATCGGCAGGAATGTGGCGTAAACACAGCTAATACCTTTAACACTTTTGATGGCTTTTCCAGCCCCCTACAGTAGACACTGTATTGAAGGGGGGTAGCAGCTCTGACCCTTGCTAAAGATGACTCGCATGTACATCCTGTGGGAAGATGGGGGTCATGGATGCATCCTAAGAGGTTTGCTGAGAGTAGGTAAGTTTGGGAGGCTGGTGCAGTGCCTGTTGACATTTGGCTAAAGGACTGATTTCTTTTCGTGGGAGTCATGGTGCCAGTGGCTTTTCCTTCGGTAACACTGCCTGTCTTTAAACTCCCGAGTCACTGGATGCCTAACCAACTCTAAGGAATGATGAGAGGCCTGCCTTTCTTTCCCAAAGTGAAAGAAGGGGAATTGTGAAAAGGAGGCAAAAAGGCAAGCAGTGGGATGCTGACTCTCAGGCAGATCAATTTTAGGAACAAATACCTTTGCAAGTTGAAGATCTAGAAATTGGTTTTCATAAAACTACCCTTGGGAAAGCTGGGATGGCTCAGCGGGTTAAGTGCTTGCTTTGAAGCCCTGGGGACAACGGATCGAATCCCGGCCCAGGCCCATCATGGGACCCACATGCTGAACTGGGGTGTGCCTCCTATTCAGTTCTTGCCGGGACCTATGTGGGAGGCTCCTGGCCCAGTTCCTGCCCTGCGCAGCCCTGTGCCCACGGGTGGAGTGAAACTATATGGAAAACTGATGCTGTCAACTGTGGAGACTGCTCTGGGCCCTCCCCCTTCTCTCTGTCTCTCTCTGTCTCTGTTTCTCTCTGTCAAAAATCAATAAATAAAATAATTTAAAAAACAAAAACAAAAAAAAACTACCCTGCCTTGTACTCACAGGAACACCTTGCTGTAATGCAAGGGTAGGTAGGTATATGGAGTTGGATGCCTGCTAGCATAGAGCATACCAACACTTTCTCATTCAAGTCTTCAAATGGTTTTCTTCAGAGTCCTGGGTATAACCCTGTCCCCTTCCTCAGATCTAGATCTTCCTTCCACCTCCAGAAGGCCCCTTTATATCTAAGCAGGAATGACACAGACACTTGGCACACAGCACTCCAGAGTACAAAGGACCTGTAAGCTCACATTCCAGAGCAATGGCCAATCCCAACTTTAGGAAGAACGTGGCTTATGTAGGTTGAATTTCACAGCTTGCGGACAAATTTCCTTAATGCTGCCCACAAACTCCTGGAGACACATGGTTAGGATCCCCCAGGTAACCTGTTAAAACACAGATTCCGGGGTCTCTAACTCAGATACTCTGATTTAGGAGATCCAGGAGCACGGCCCCAAATCTGTATTTGTAGGATTTCACTGTGTTATTTTTATGCCAGTCTATAGACCACATCCTCATAAGCACTATTGGATGCCTGCTGGTGTAATGCTTTCAAAGTCAAGAGTGTTGCGTCAATATTAGTGTATAATTTTTTTCCCCTGTGGATTCAAAAGTTAGGATTATGATATCGGAGTTGTGTTCTGTCAAAGGAAATATGCCTAGGCATTTTTCTAATTCCTAGTAGAGACAACCAAATCATAAAAAAGACCTGTTTTTTCCCCCCAAAACACTTATAGACCACCCTAGAGGGCAGCCAGACTTCGTCCTGGATGAACAACACAAGATGCCTACTCGTTACATTGCCCCCATCTGGGGAGCATCAGAAGGATAGCTGTCCTGGATGGCCTCTTTCAGCAGTTCCTTACGCTTTGTCATATGCAACCCTGCTATCCTGGCCACACTTAACGGGCCTATGGATAGTTGCCCAATCTGGAGTCGGCCATCCAAAAATGGCAGTGATTCATGAGCAACCAGCCGCCCAGGGGGGGCCCACACTAGAGAATGAACTTGCCCTCGGGAGTCAGCACCTGCCACAGAAAGAGGACGTCAGGTCAGTGGAGGCAGGCGGATGTAAAGCACACACAGCAATGCTGTATTAGTGTCACTATGTGGTGGGACATCAGTGAATGATGGCTGGAACTAACCATTTATTCTGTGAAAGCTAATAATTACAGTAATTCTAAGAGCCAGTGTTTATTAAACACCTGCTATGTGACAGGCAAGGTGCTAAGTCTTTGATTTATAGTATTTCATTTAATCCGTGTAAAGACCCTATGGTTTGGTTATATGATACAAATTGTTAATATTCTCATTTTACAGATGAGGAAACTAAGCTTTGAAAAGGTCAACTACTTGTTCAAGGTCAGCAGATATTAATACTGGAATTCAGGCCTAGTGAATTCAGAGCCCATCTGCGTGTGCATTGAAGGCAGGGCTGGCTATAGAACTTGGGGCCTAGTGCAAAATGAAGGTATGCTCTTGTACAAAGAGCAGGGGAAAAGGCCATTAATATAAAGCTTTTTCCTTTCCTCAAAGGGCTTGACATTGACTGACCATGGTGATTTGTATTTGCTATTTAACGCCATTCTAAGTCAACAAAGATTAAAATTATCATCACAGATTTTACCTTTCATCTTTATATTGTGCAATGTCAGTTTGAAGTGTCAGTTCTAACTCATATGCAGAATCATTCAAATTAGACAATTTGTATTTCACAGATTATACAATGCTTTTGTTTTTTTGCACAAAATGAACTCCTGTTTTTATTTCACTTACTGATACACAAACATTCCACCAGCTCTCTACCTTTGGCTACTAATAAATAAGGAAGAACAGAAAAAAACTGAAACTGAGGGTTGTCCTAGCTTCCACTTCTTTCTTTGTCATTGTTTTCAGTGTAAATGGTTGGCTAACAGGAAAGAGGGGATAGGATGGGGTTTGAAGGGAAGCCGAATTGGCCACTGCATTATATATCTCTAATATAAAGATTATTTTAGGCTGGCTGTTTTTAAGAAATGGCAGACACAGGAGAAGCTCCGAAAACTAAGTAGAAGTTACCCTTTTAAAAGAGAAATTTACATTTTCATTTGTAAGGGTGTCTCCCTCTCTTCACCAGGAAGGTGAAAAGGATTAAACCTCTAGAAACTCATCAACAGAGAAGGCAACTGACTTCAATCTGCACAATTCTGACCCCTGTTTACTGTACTCTGCATGATAGCCTCCCATATCTGGCATCCCTTCTCCCCCAACATCTTTTATTTTTATCTGGAAATGATATTTAAGGTGGTGACTTGGGCCACTTTGGGAGTTACTTGGTTTTCCTGGGAATCTCCCAGGTATGCAGGAGGCATACATGCTATTTAATTCTTTGTTTTTCTCCTGTTAATCTGTCTTGATTCCTGGCATTCCTTCGAATGCCATTTGTCCTCTCTGTATTTGAAGCAAGTTCAGGTTTAAATGGAAAGCCTGGCCACTGAGGGATGTCAGCACCCTCTTAAGCTCCATCATAGACTTAAGACACTTAGCTTGTACTTGGTTTGAGATCACACACAACTTGGGTCCGCTGGCATTCTGTGCTAATGGGACATTGGAAACGTTCTACAGATGAACAGGCAGGTGAGGACACGCGCGTGTTGTGGAATCTCCTCTGCTCACAGGCAGACTCTGTGGTCCCATTGGACTACACTTATACAACACAAGTTCAAAGATAAAATTATTAAAAATGTCAGGGGGATGCCAGGATAGCTCAACAGGTTGAGCACTCACCTTGCAACTGTGAGGTCCAGGGATCGAGTCCTGACCCTGGCCTGTGCAAGCCCACGTGCTGAACTGCGGCGCAGCTGGTAACCACTGGAATGGTGGTAGAGGTTCTCACCTCCTAGGCAGGAGGTCCCCAGTTCCCACCCCACACGGCTCCACATCCATCTGTGTGGAATGAAACCATGTCACAACTAATGATGTGCAATTGTGGAGACTGCTCTGGGCCCTCCCCCATTCTCTCAATAACATAAATCTTAAAAAAAAGTTTCAGGAAGGTGACAGCAGAGCATTAAACCAAGCACAGGGTCCTACTGAGCATGGGGCACTGTGTCATTCCACTAGTGGCACATCTGTGATGCTGAACCTGAATGAGGAGATGGTTAGTAGTGTTTTTGTCATCTATTAATGGTTCTTGTTGGACAATGTAAAGTACTAAGTACTACTACATCCTGAAAAAGTGTTCCAGCTACCACAATAGTGCAGCTATGCAGCCTCAGAAATGGATCCCTGCCTACTTTATTTGGGTGGGTTTATTCATTGGCTTAGAATTAAACCCTATTATCTGAGGCAATGTGAATGTGTTCAACAAGGCACTTTCTGGGTGGCCTGTGAAGCTCTTTGAAACATTGGAATTCTTCTATGAGTGGGTGGGAGCAGCACTCTGCAGACCCTCTACTCATCCAGCTGACACCATACAAATTTATCCTCTTCACCTGTGGAGGCAGTCCAATCCTGTCTACATTGTCCTAGGGGTCTCCAAACTTTTCAGCCCATGGGCCGCATTAACTATCAAACAGCAGTTTGGGGGCCAACTACACACTCGAGGTCCAAATAAAAAAGAATCAAAACATAGATGTGGTTTTTAATTATTTATTTAATATTATTTTATTCAGATAAAAAGGTCTCCACGGGCTGCATGAGAGGGCCTCGCGGGCCGGATGTGGCTCGCGGGCCGTAGTTTGGAGACCCCTGTATGGGGCAGGTAAACAAAGGTAGGGAGGATGATTCTCAAGTTTTCTCTCCATTACCCAATGCCCTCAGTGTGCCCTTAATTTCATTGTTCCAATTGACAAATATTTTCCTGCTATACCTTTCTTTCTTTTTTTTTTTTAAGATTTATTTTTATTGTTTTTGACAGAGAGAAATACAGAGACAGAGATAGAGAGAAGGGGGAGGGCCCAGAACAGCCTCCATGGTTGCACACCATCAGTTTTTCCATGTAGTTTCATTCCACAGGTGGGCGTGGGACTGCACAGGGCAGGAACTGGGCCAGGGTCTTCACCCCAGTGAGAACTGAACTCCCTAGTTCAGCACATGGGTCCACACGGGCCGGGGCCGGGATTCGATCCTTGGTCCCCGGGGCTGCAAAGTTAGCGCTTAACCCACTGAGCCATCTTGGCTTCCCCTGCTATACGTTTATCTCATTTATTCTTCTGCAATGTTACCTACAACCATCTTAGAGCTTTCCTCTTCCAACCCACTGTATCCCATCCCCCACCCCAGGTTACTCTTCAATAAATGTTTTGATTATGCTACTCTTCTTAAACATTCATTGACTCTCCTTTGACAGCTAGATTTTCTCCAAGTTCTTGGTCCTGGCATTCAAGGCTCTCCACAATCTGACCTCAATTTACCTTTCCTGTTTTCATTCTTTCGGGGAGAGTAACATGTATGATTCTTGCCTTCTTTATGCCTTTATGTCTGTCCTTCCTCTCTCTCCTTTCATAGTTACTTTATAAACAATGGATTCATGGTAAGGATAAAGTTTATTTATAAATCTTTCCACCCCACAAAAACACATATAATGTATATTGCATAGCTATCCTCTGGTCAACATTATATAATAAATGGATGGGAAGTGTTTGAGTTAAACAATTTAATATACAGAATTAAATAATAGTTACTTCTTTCTCTTTCCTATAAAGTTATGACCAAAGCTGTTTTGTTTGTTTAAAGTGAGTTATCACAAATGCAAATTAAAAGATTTCATTGTCTACCTATTAAATCAAGATAGAGTAAAAGAATTCAAAAGCCCAATCTCAAAAGCTAATAGAGAAATATGAACCAGAAGCTGGTCACTGGAGGGAATTGTAGATTGATACAGTTTGGGAGAGCAATTTGAGAAAATGTTTTAAAAACCTTAAAAGTGTTTATGTCTCTGACCCTGTAATTCCACTTCAAACCCTGTAATTTCACTTGTAAGTATTTATTCTATGGAAATCATCAAAAAATCTGCACAAATATTCTTCTGAAAAGACATTTGAATAGAAATTCACATGTCTAATAATAGACGAAGTTAGATAAATAATTAAAAACCACATTTTATGAAAAAATTCAATATTGCAAAAGGTTACTAATATATGATTAATAAACAAAAAGCATGTTCTAAAACAGTATGCATAGTATGAGCCCAATTTTGTAAAATTATATATGGAAAGAGATAAAAAGGTTGAACATCACAATGTGAATATGATTCTTGGATTATAGTTTTCTATTTTCTCCTGTACATAATCTTTGTATTTCCCACAATGAACATGAATCACTTTTAAAATCACTGATGAAAAAGCTCACTTTTATACAATCCCAGACCTACAGAAAACTGGTATTAGACTTAAAACTCTTATCTCTAATTTGAAGTTGTCAGCTAGTTAGCAATATTCATAAAATTTCCTTTATTAAGTCCTGTAAAGATTTTAAAAGGCAACAAAAGACATTAGTACTGCTGTTCTGTGATTTATAAAAGAATGACATACAAAGCACTACAAAGTGACTTCTGAAAAGTTAACATTTAATTAAAAAAAATTTTGTTTGGGGGAAGCCGGGATGACTCAGTGGGTCAAGTGCTCACTTTGAAGCGCCGGGGACCGAGGATCGAATCCCGGCCCCGGCCCTTGCGGACCCATATGCTGAACTGGGGTGTGCTTCCCATGTGGGAGCCCTCCAGCCCAGCTCCCACCCTGCGCAGCCCCCGCCCACTTGTGTGAAATGAAACCATGTTGAAAGCTGATGACATATAGCTATGGAGACTGCTCTGGGTCCTCCCCTTCTCTTTCTCTCTCTGTGTGTCTGTTTCTCTCTGTCCAAAACAATAAAACAATAAAATAAATCTTAAAAAAAAAAAAAAAAATATATATATATATATATATGTATGTATATATATATATATATTTTTGTTTGTTTTGAGCACCAGATCAAATTATATTTTTAATTGGTTTTGCCTTTCTGTAGTACACATATCCCATTGCATATAAAAACCATTTAATCAGTGTTTGTCAAGTGGATAAATAAATGAATGGGCAGTTGAATGGCAAATGACTGAGGCTATGGAGGTGATGAGCTGTGTTGTTGACCTGGCCTACAAGGTCTCCATGAGCAGGTGAGGATGGGCTTCTGTAGTCATTATATAAAGTCATGGGTTGTAAAAGCTCATTATTTATACCTTCCAACCTACCTGAGCTTTTGAAGTTTTGTATCTAAGAAACACAAAGGGAAATTTGCTTCAAACATGTAGCATTGGAATAAAAATTGTCCCCGTGTATTGAATGTTTTGTACGTGCCAGGGACCATGAGAAGCACTTTACATGCATGATGTTAGCTAATCCTCATGATAACTCTTTGAAGTAGGTGTATTATCTCCACTGTGGATAAGAAACTGAAACTGGATGAAATGATTTGTCCAGTGTCATGTGGACTAGAGCCAACTGTAAGCCAGTTCCGGTTGACTCCAAAAACTGTGGGAATAGACACTATGCTACAAACTTCTTTCTTGGAACCTGGACACAAATTTTCACTGGTGATTCACATGCCAGGATGACACACTTCTTTTTTTTTTTAATTTTCTTTTTCTTGGTATTGTCTTTTACACTGGTGAGTGTATAGTGCTATGTCATAATAGTATCTTTTTATTTATTTGTACCTCACTAATAAGGTTTATGGTCATTTAGATATTCTCTTCTTCCATGAAGTGCTTGTTCAAGTTCTTGCTATTTTTTCCCATTAAGTTGATTGCTTTCCTCCCCTTGACTTGTTTTGAGTAGTTCTCAATCTATTCTGGCAACAAACTTGGTTTTGTATTGTAAGTATTTTCTATTCTGTAGCTTGTTTTCACTCTCTTCACTTCCTCTTTTCCACCTTTCTTTCAAATTCTTTTTCTTAGGGAAAATGTCAGTTGGACAGACACTCAGAAGCAAATGATAAGTTATCATGAACCTCCATGTCACTATCACTTGACTTCATTTGTTGTCACTCATGGCCACTCTATTTTAACTATATCCTCACCTACTTCTGTTCCACTCTCTACCTAATAGATTATTTTGAAATTACTCTCAAGCACCATTATATTTCATCACAGTATGTGTCACTGATAGATAAGGGCTCAGTGCACAACCACAATTCCATTATCACGCCTAAAATATCCTGGTAATAATGCTTCCTTAGTTCATAAAATATTCAGTGTTTAAATTTCTCCAATTGTCTCAAATTTTATTTTTTACATTTTGGTAGGTTGAGCCAGAATCCAATGAGGTCCATACTATGCAACTGTTTGACAGAGCTCTTAAGATTCTTATTCTGTAGGTTTTCTCCCTTTATTCCTTTCTTTTTTTCTTACCATTTATTTAAGAAACCAATTCATTTGTCTAGTCAATTTTCCAATAATCTGGGTTTTAATTATCACATCACTGGGTATGATTTAAAATACTTCTCTGTTCTTGTATTTTCTGCAAATTGTTAGATTGATTAGACTCAGGTTCAATTTTTGGGGGGTGGGCAAGAACATGTTACAGGTTTTATTGTACACTTCTCTCAGATAGTACACAATGCTTGGTTGTTTCAGTCTTTGTGATGTTAGCAGACACTGATGATTATTGCACAGGTCCATTATGTCCTTTGGGGCAGAACCTTGGATAATAAACCACACTTTTGTGGTACTATTCTGTGTATAAGACAATACTTTTGTCTAAAATTGTTAGACCAAAAAATAAGGGTTGTCTTGTACACGGCAGTAACCTGTGTATTGATTTCTTAATGTTGGGTTAGGTAAGTAGGGGTCTCCTTATACATGGGGGCATTTTATACACGGGAACTTAATCTCTGATACTCTGTGACTTCATTGGATCCTGCTTCTTTTACCTAAAAGTTTGGGATGACTTGAAATTAACAAACTGAATGGAAATAGAGGTTTTTCTGTCTGTTAATTTTTTTGATCCTTTCTGGATATCCAGGCCAGTGAATTGTCAGGGATAAGTTATGCTTCTCAGAGAGGCACAGCAATTATAGGCCTTGGGGCTGGTGATGGATGAGAATGGCATTGGTACAGATTTTGCAAAAGTGTTCTAAATCCAAAATGTATTAACTCCTGCTAAAGGATCCACTTTTGCATAACTATCATCTTGGAATAAATGGGTTGAAAAAGGTCTCTTCAAGTTCTCAATCTTTATTAAGAAGAAAGCAAAGCAACTTCCTGAAATTCAGTTGAAACTCCCTGCCATTGGTAAAAAAACAAACAAACAAAAACCCAGTGGCTTGTATAGCTTTCAGGTTACTGCTTCTGTCTGGGTATGTGAATTGTGGCTTGCCGAAATTCACAGTAGTCTTTACTGTTAGGTGGAATGAAACACAGAAGATTGCCACTGAGTAAGAAGTTGGCTCTCGGAAATTCAACATTCAACCTTTCAAATATAGATCATCTGTGAGATCAACAGGCAGAAGGATGAGACCAAGCTGTTCTAGAGGAGGCAAAGCCCTCTGAATACAGAGAAGAGGAAAATAACAGGAGGTGACTGACAAGAGTTTGGTTTTGCACTCGGAAAGCACTTCTGTGTGCTAGACACATGCTTCGTTGTCGCAGCAGTTAAACAGCAGAATAGAAGGTGCTAGGCTTCACAGAGTTCTGTTTAGAAAGATGCTAAAAAAATGCAAAGCCTTTTTTTTCTGTTGAGTATGCTTGTTTAGATTTCTAGTTTTATTAATGGTCTCAAAAGAAACTAAACAGCATTCAAAGACAATTTTAAATTTTCAATAATTAAATTAAACCAGGAATTAGGACACAGAGAAAAATATTTTAAAATCTAGTGATGCAAAATTAAATTAGTTTTAATATAACAAAATGTCCCCACTCCAAATTAAAAAAAAAAAAAAAATTCTCTGGGGCCATAGAAATAATCCAACTTAACCAATGCTACAGGAATGAATATCCTACAAATGTAGGCAGAGTCTGTCCTATTTACTCCTATATTCTAAGCATCCAACACAATGCCTGGCATATAGTAGTGTTTAACGAAAACATACTGAATGAGTGGCCCTAAAATTATTAAAACCCAAAGTTCCAATTGTGAGATGAAAATCTGTGAAAAGGACAATGGCAAATTGAGTGTTGAACAGCTGTCATTTGAAAAATCCCATCAAAGCTGCTTAATAAGGGTGTTGGGCTGATATACCCCATGTCTAGAAAGCTGTAAAACAACTGGAGACGGTCCAGAGCTGAGCCTGACTTGCTCCAGATTATAGAGAATGACAGCCAGACTTACTGTTTGCATTCCTGTCTGTCTTTTGGTGAGCAGTTTCCGTTCCAACAAAATCTTCTAATTTTTAATTTACTCTGATTATTTGTATGCCTAATGATTTACTATCATTTCATACCTGTCTGGCCTTCAGGGTACCCTTGGTATGCATTTTTCAGATGGATATATATTATACACAAACCAGCCAGGAATCATTCTCTACATGAACCTCTCAGGTGCGAATTGTGGTTTCACTTCTCTCCAGAAACAGCCTTCTTCACAGACTCCACTTAAACACAGCTCCCCTGCATGCTCCCCACCACCTATGTCTTCTGTAAGCTTGTCCAGACATGGAGTGCATCATTAGGCCAGCTCTCCCAGTCATTCCATTGCTTGCAAAGCAATTATTTATAGGCGTTTGGTCTTTTGTCTGACATCTGTTTGATGCTGGAGCTCCAGCCTGTGTCTCAATGAATCACTTGTCAGCAAAGGTTGTGGCATTCCTGGCTGGATTTCACACCTACAGCAAGGGCTGCCTGTGATGTAAGTGATCTTAGGCATTTTGAACCAACCTGCTCCCCCACCTCCCCATATCCCATGAGGACACAGGGAACTGAGACCAGGGAACCTGATGCTTATTCAAGGTTTATTTTCATTTGTCAGAGTGCACCCTGTCCCCACGTGCTTGAGCCAGGCTTTCCTCTCTGGGAACAACATTGCCAACTCCCCTCCATGGCTGGAATGTTGCTGCGAGAGAGAACCAGGCTGAAATGTCTGTGCAGAATGTTTTGAGAACATCAGAATAAAAGGCAGAGATCTTTGAACAAAAAAGAAACTCATCATTCTTTGGGGGATTGTAAAAGATCATTTTTTAAAAAAGATTTTTATTGTTTTTGAGAGAGAGAGAGAGAGAGAGAGAGAGAGAGAGAGAGAGAGAGAGAGAGATACAGAGACAGAGAGAAGTGGGGTGGGGGTGGGGTGCAGAACAGTCTCCATAGTTGCACATCATTGGTTTTTCCATGTAGTTTCATTCCACAGGTGGGTGCGGGGCCACACGAGGCAGGAACTGGGCCAGGGTCTTCACCCTGGTGAGAATCAAACTGGGGGCACTCCCCAGTTCAGCACATGTGTCCACACAGGCCTGGCCGGGATTCAATCCTCAATCCCTGGGGCTGCAAAGTGAGCGCTTAACCCACTGAGCCATCCCAGCTTCCCCCAGATCATTTTTTTAAGTGCAATTTGATGGCTGTTCCCAGGTTGGTCCATAGTTGTAGAAATGTCTACTAGAGCAGTGTGTGTGTGTTGTGGGGGTAGGGTCAGGAGTCACACTGGGTCATAAAGCAGGCTGATCCAGGCAAGGCATTAATGGAGGAGTCGCCCTTTCCTCATTCTCCAAGCAGGGTACCAGTGACCTCACAAGGCATATATACAAGTATAGTAAATGAGTGAAGTTTCTTTAAACCACAAAGCCTGAACAATTTCCTTAAAAAAAAAAAAAAAAGTGATTATTCACATACAGGGTCCCATGAAAACTCCCCTGAGAACTTTGAGCAAGGCATGCATGGTGGGTGCAAGCTAAGCCTAAGAACATGGTAGGTGAGTTTCCTAAAGGTCACCCAGTGAGGGACTAGAGCATGCCTCATGGAGCAGAGAGGAAGCCAGGTGAGAGTGCAGACAACCTGAGAAAAATCATGCATTTTCCTTCACTCTGTTTTGTAAAGAAAGGAAGATAAAGGCATATATTGAAGAGATTCTTCTTGGTGTCTTTTAAATTCTTTGCATTGGTTTCATGTAAAGTCACTTAATGAATTTTGTCACAAACAGATGACATCCTCTCCTCCCCCCATGGAGTCAGAATTTCCAGCTCCAATTAAACAGTAGGTGGAAGAAAGTTCTTTTAGCTTTTTATTCAAAGAGAATGAGGAAGGGGAGCGGAACCTGATGTCCCAGCGAAGGCTTCTGGGTCTTCGAGGATCCTTTTCATGTTTCTAAGTCAGTGCAAGGGGGGTGGTGAAGTAGGATGCCAAAAACGTGAGCTCATCAGTCACTTCCTGCATCTGAGTTGGAAAACCTTTACCCTTGAGATGCAAATCATTTAATCATGCTGACTCAGTGGTGACCAAAAGTTGTGAACCTTTGGGAGCCAGGAATTCCCAACATGATGTGATAATGGGTTTCACAGCATGAACTCCAGATCTCCAGAACCCAGGCTGGGGGACAGAAAAGGCAGGGAATCCCTGTTCTCCTTAAGTTTCTGCATAACAAAGACAGAGCCTCCCTTCCAAACTCATTGAAAATGCAGTATCCCAAAGGGCAATTCCCACTTCCCTGCCCCTCTCCACATACCGTTTTCTTTCTGCTTGCACCATTGGGTCATGAGGTTAATGAAAATGCACTCCAAAATTATAAAGACAATGGAGCCAGGCATGCATATTAGATTTCCACTCGAGTTGGAATATTCCATCTGGACATTAAGGAAATCCCACTGGCTTCAAAATCTTACAGTTCTGTCCACATTTGTTTGGATAGGTCTAAGATGCTTAGGAACTTGATAATTGCTAATTGCCTACCTTGGAAACAAAACCAGGAATGCAGGTTAGATCCCAGTTTACAAGTAAAGTGCTGCAAGCTTTCTGTGTAGTCAAACGTGTCAGGAGAATGCTGCGTTGGGGACCAAACAAGAGTCGGGATTTGAACTTTTCTTCTTCTACTATGTATTTTGTTTCTTTTTTTCACTTTTCTCTTTCTCTCTCTTCTTCTGTTCATCAATCTTTTTTCTTTCTTTTACTCTTCATTGTTAAGATTGGACCTGTAAAACATGTAGTATTTTCTCTTGAGTTACTTAAAAATATTTACTTTTTTCCTAAGGGCATCAATCACCGTTGAAGGAAACAGTTCATTGCATGAAACAGCCTCTCCAGAAAGTTGCTTTTACAGCAAATATTTTAAAATGACACTTTGATTGAAGGATGACACTTTACTTAGTAACACCTTGACTCTGCTCACTCATTCTGAAGGAAGGCTTCCAGTGAAAGTGAGTTGTTGCTGAAGACAAATCAACTGGTAAAGACGTTTCTTCTTGGTCTTCTTTTGTCTCTTAGGGTTTCATAATGGCTTCTAAGGAAATGGGGATTTATCATTTGTTTTAATTGAAGAGCAGCAAAACTTATTTTGAAGATGTAAGCAGGCACCCCAAAAGCAAACAAAAATTGGGGGCTCCCAAACGCTACAGTTGAAAGGAGTCAGTCTGAAAACATCCATTCTACTCAGCGTTTATTTTCATTTGGAGATAGTGGAAATTGTATATAAATCATGGACAAGACGAGTTCTTGCCTGGCAAATGTCCACACGAATCTGTTAACCTTTCAGTATATAGATACAGTATTTTTTAATAGACAGACAGAGCAATATGGCAGTTAATTAGCAACAGAGGCTGTAAACTATAGTAGGTACAAAGTTTTGTCATATAAATTAATTGCCATTACAAAAAGGCAACTGCTTTAGCTAAGATGGTACAAAAACTGGTAACTTCCATAAATATAACAAGAAGCTAAGTGAAGAAATACATAACAAACTGTTTTCACTATATCGCATTTGAATATGCAAACTAAAACACCTGTGGCACGCTACACGAAAGGAGGAACACGACATACGTGCACACCCTCCAGCCACCCACAACATGCCTGTCCAAGCCCCCGCACTTCCCCCATGTGGATTTCCAAAACATGGCAAATTCTAGGGTTACAAGGACAGGATGCCACACGGAAGCAGCGAGACAGCGAGCTCCGAACTGCTAGACAAAGAAGGAGCCTTATTGACAGTTGTAAAGCATTAGGCGTCAGACAGAAACTTGTCAAAAGCAGCTGCTGTTGGGTACTGATTGATAATGTTTTCATTCTGACGGCTGAGACACTGCAGACAGTCGTGGGTCTGAGAAGCCCATCACTGGCACACACATGAACACACACACACAGACAACGGGAAGTCATTTAACAGATGGCTTAGGAGCACTCAGCCACAGTATCTTAAAAAGACAACATTCTACATTTAATGAACTTGCACAGAAAGCAATGCCTAATAATCATTTATTTTTCATAGAACATGAGCACAACCAGAGAAAATAAAAGCAGAAATTGTGTAACTAGTCATTGGAATAAAAGTTTTGTGCTGCTCACAGATTACACAGTGTAAAAATATTCAAAGACACTGTAGACAAAATTGAATATAAATATTTTTTGATCCATTTACTTAAAAAAAAAAAAGCTTAAAGAAGTGTTCGATGTTTCAAAGGTAATGATTTCATTAAAATCCACCTACAGGATGAAATCGCAAAAGCTACAGTTAAACAACATATCTTCTGAGGAATGGCAAGGCATTACATCAGCCTGCGAGTCTGTGGGATTTGAGAATCAGTCTCGGCTACCTAAAGATTACAAACATGTTTTTATTGCTCAGGTGAAGGGAGCAGTTTTCTATCATTTGGCCACTTAGTATTTTAAGTGGTCAAAAATCTACAAAATGTGCCAAAGAGTATTTCAACCATAAACCTCACTATCCGTAGATTATTCCTGACTTAGAAAATGTCAAAGGTGCCAAACTTTTGTAAAACTGTACATTTATCTCTGTAATTTTATCCCTTAAATGAAAAAAAAAACAAAAAAAAAACAACACAATCATTCCTAAGACTGAATCTGGGCCATAAAATTACTCATTTTCTGTAGCCCGAGCATATTTTTAAGGGCACACTAAAACCCCTGAAAATAGAGGTTTATAATAAAAATACTGATAGACCTTTCATTACTAGATGGAGATATTAACAGACTCCATTAAATTAATGTTAGCACTTAATGAATGAATACACAGATGATTCTGCTTGTGTTATCTCTGTCAAATCCATGCCAGCTTAAACCCTACCCAGTATAAACTATACTTCATTTGGCAGTTTTTAAAAATTTTATCTATTATTTGAAAAATTATTTTCTCTATCTTACTCAGACATGTAAGATTTTTAGAAAAAGATACCTATATTATGTTGCAGTTTGACTTTATGCAGGATAATCTTTCCATTAAAAAAGCATTTGAGAATTTGATGAAACAGTAATCAGTGATACAAGCATTGTGCCTAAATTTCCCGACTCTTCTCAAAAACGAAAATAATGTTTTTGCTCTTAAAAGAGGGGAAGGAGTAAGACTTTAGATGTAATGAAAGAAACATTATGCATCTTGTCTTTAAGTTCTCCCAAGTTAATTTTACTATGGCAGGATATTACATTTGGATAAGATTAATTAAAGTTTTTGGTGCTAATTTTCCTCCCATAATTTGTAAAGGCAGTATACAAAAAAACTAAAAAATAAAATAAGATAAAATAAGACCTAGAAGAGATCTTGAAAATAATATACATATTGTGGGGTGTCCCAGTCACACAACACCCCACCTCAAGCCCAGGGAAAATGAGTCAGGGTTCTGAGTCTCCCCGAGTCCTTCATCAGGGATTTGTTATCTATGAGCCACGAATTCCATCCACGTTAACACAGAGTATAGAGGAGACATTTAGAACAACAGAAGGAAGAGACATGCGGTGAAGATAATTAGTGGTAAACAGAGAATAAATTCTCTCTCAGTAGTGTGTACTTGGCGTTAATGCTGATGATAATTTTCCTGATTTACAGAATATCCACTTTAACAGAGATGAGAGTCTGAGATAACTAGAGAAAAATAGATACTGGAGCCATTATTGTCTTGATAACAAAATAAAATTAAAATGAGAAGCTAATATGATAGGTTCAAGGCCTTTTAAGAACCCGTTTTCTTTGCCAGCTTTCACATTCTTACAGCTTCATGGTCTTTCTCTTCTAACAAAGTTATCAGCTGAGAGAAGCTGTCTTTCAGTGCATCCATGTCATCCAGTGAGCAGGGCTGCAGAATCCAGCGTTTTCCACGTGCAAGTGGTTCAAGTTCGAAGTATTTTTTGACCTTAAGGGAGACAAAGAAAATAAATATGTTATTAATTATATCAGAACCTTTCTTATATGAAAATTTTGAGAGTGATGAAGTAGGGGAATTTCAAGGAGAACTTATATAAACTGTGATGCCCCTTCCTAACCACAACTGTGGTTATAATGCTGGTTATATTTTGGGACTATGGGGCTCTAGAATGAGACACCCCAAGATATGCCTCAGTGGTATGCAGATGACTTTGAGCTAATGCCAATTTTAGCTTAAGGCTCAATAGAAACTTCTGCCTACCAACACATTAGCCACCTTAACTGCCTAGAAGAATTTGAATTAGAGGCCTTGCCCATAAGAGATTATTGGAGATGATTCCTTTTGACCTATATACAGGGCAGGGAAAACTTCTATTTACTAAAGGTCTGCTCTTATCCTGCAACGACCCTTTGAAGCCTCCAAGGCACCTTACCTCATCCCTAGCTCAGGATGCCTTATATACCTCAATCCCTCTTTCTGTCTCTGAACGCTCATGTACTCGTATGTGGGGTTTCTGTGCACACAATATTAAATTTGATTTTCTCTTATCAACCTCCTCCTGTTGATTTGATTATTTGACCAGCTAGATGAACTAGAGGAAGAAAAGGGGAATTGTTCAACTTCTCAACATGACCCAGGAGTACTTTCTTTAGAGGTGAATGATCTGCAAGCAAGGCAACATCCCATCCATACACTTGTAATAAGGACCTCGTGGCGCAATGGTAGTGCGTCTGACTCCATACACTTAATGACATGGGAGGTCTGATGAAGTCTAAGACTTATATGTACTATGGCATGGGGTAAAATACACTTCAGACACCGGAAGAGATTTAATTAATCAAAAATAACTCTCACAGAGCAGCTCCCACTATATCACTTGGCTGATTTATTAAACTGGTTGGACAACCTATAGTATAATATGCACTCTATCAATTTACTCAAACATATGCCACAATAAAAATATGTTTTAAATAATCTTTCCTCTCTCCTTTAAATTTCTAGTATGTATTTCTGAGACCTGGGGAAGTGGTTTTTAGAGAAAAGGAAAAAAATTGAGTGCATATGTATGAATCTGTAAACCTGTATAATACACATACATACACTAAGTTTCCCAGCCTTTTGTTTCCCCCCCTAAGTCCTGAATTTTCAGGCAGGGAAAAACCAAGACCTTAGAACTGGCATGCGGGTGGAACATTTGTTATTTCAAATACTTGTTCAATTAATAACTAGTCACAAGTGTCTCTTAGTATACTGAGGCTACAATACTAACAAAACTGAGGATACCCAATTCCAGGCTTCAAATAAATATCAAATTGTTACGACTTCCAGAAGTATTGGTGATATTCTCTCAAAGGCTATGATACAGTACAAAGACACACACACACATACCCTCATCACACTAGAACACTGTATTTATAGTCCAGCAAGGTTTGCATAGCATAAAATACAGTCAGTACCAACATCAGAAGAGGCGTGTGCAGACATTCTTTGTCAACAAAGTTCATTAAATCCCAGGTGTTTGGAAAATACCAAGGTCTAATTTTAGGTAATTCCTCATCCAGAAAAAGAAGTGTCCCAATCTTGTGCCATTCCCAAATGTAGTTTCATTTTGCCCCTATCATCACAAGCACCAGATTAGTGTTAACAGCAGAGATACACCATTCAAAGTGGCATTAATAGGTGTGCAATTTTTTAAATGAGAATATGAAGATATAAATACTAAAATCTTGTGCTATGTTAAGGAACCATAAATATATTAACATATTACAGTTCAAGTGTGTCCTAAAAGTCCTCCAATAAATCTCTGCAAATTTGCAGTAACTACTACTAGTACCAAATAAGCCTTGAGAATAAAAGAATCCTAATTTTGATTCTGAAGAATAATGAAAATCTCATTCACAGATCAGAACATAGGTACACAACTTCAGAACAATTTTTGCTGTGGGTATTTTACAAATCATACTGTTAAGAGGACTTGTCCTTTGAAAAAAGAAAACTCCGTCCTTTTAGTTTCTTTTGTTTAGGGCCCTGGAAACAACTTTCTTCCAAGAGAATCTGAAATTGCTTGTGTAATAACCAGTACAGGGGACCAACCCTGACCCAAGGAGGGAGGGCTTGCCAGTTAGCCGACCCAACAAGCCACCTATCAGCAGGGGAAGAGAAGAGTTGGCAGGAGCCAAGGTGGGGGAGATGTTTAAGTCCATAGCTTGAAGGAGGAGTTGGCTGCTCTAAAGAGTTTAAAATCACAGATGTTAGTCTTCTTGCTTCTCCCATAAAGTGAGGCTTCAAAGTGCACTGAAAAAAAGACATGGGGACTCCCATGCATATGATGCCATCTGGTATTTGATCAAGAATGACTCCCATCAAGAGGGGCAAGTGACATCCATAATCTGGTACATGAAGGAAGTTGTCTCCTTGCTACATTTTATGACCTAAAATCTAACAAAACCCCCAAGCACTTTAAGGATTGCCAATAACTAAGAAGAGGATTGGCAACAAAAAATTCACTAACACTAAAATAAAAAGACAAACATAGTAAGTATATATTACTAATGACACTTCCCCTGAATGGATCATTTAAAAATTCATGGAATTGATCCTGGTAGCATTATTAACAGCTAATTTGAAAATGATGTTAGATTTAAATTATCACTTAATATAATTTGTGATATTTTGCAAGATGGACAAGACCCAAAAGAACACGAAGGTTTTTAGCTCCCCTTTAGGTTGGTTTCTAGGCAACTGGAAATATGGCCAACCGTGGAGGCACACTTAGAAGATAATAAAGATAGGTCGTGATGTTCCAGAAGTTGTTCCTTCTGAATATCAAACATGAGAAGGAAAAGGAAGCTTTGATTACAGGGTGGTCATCAGATAAAGGAGCCTGCTGGTGTTAAGCTGACAAATACGGCTGGGTAACCGGAGATTTTCAGATCTGTAACCTAAGTGGGTATCTAACCCTGCCGTATTCACCCTACTGGTATCCAAAGAATTACACAACACCCTACATTTCTAATATCAATTTTAAACAAGTTTGGCCTTCCTGTGATATTCAAGTACAGTGAGTGACTGTGTGCCCCTGGAACATAACTTTTCATTATTCAGAGTTTCATGTTTCTATGGACAAAGAGTACAAGACAGGGGAAGATGAAAACTTAATGCTCTGACTCGAACATTTTCCTTTAGGATTACATTTCCATTTAGTTTTCTTAAATTGACCCAAACTTCAAATTTTACCTCCCCTGTAGTATTACAATAAAAATTACTCATAGTCACATTTGACTTGTCCACTATTGCTTTTTTTGTCCTTCTATATACTGAGGTGTAATTTAGAGAAAGGTGTTTAAGTTTAAGTAAAATAAATTATATGAGTACATCTGATATTACTATCTTTAAGGTTAAAAGAACTGCCTATGATGCAAGGATCTATTTTTTATGATGGACATTATAACTTTTTTTTATCAAAATAAGAAAAATATATTAAAATGACTCAAGAGAAAATGAACCTTTTAAATAGTTGATCAGCTGCTTGCTTAAATGTCACGGTAAACTGGAAACTGCTGCAATAAGGAAATAGTGATCAGTTCACATTGACTTCTGGAGACAGCACTTGGGGCAATGACATCAGAACTCAGCTGCCTGGCAACCTGTGGTCATTTAGCTATTTTGGGGATAGCCACAGAGAGTGGGCATTTGTGAGTGGCCCTGTGTCCACGAGAAGGAGCCAACCTATTCTAGCTATGTCATCAGAGACCTTTTCCACTCAGGCACCTGCGGGATGATGTGCATTACTGCATTCCATTATTCACAAGGCGCATTTACTGTAAACTAATTTAACAAGAGACAAATCAGCATCATCTCGATGTGGCTAATGTTTGTAGCAGCTGTTAAACCTGTGAGACATGACATAGCACGGGAGACTCACTCATTGGCTAGGTGTCCTTTATGTTCCCACGAGTAGACAAAGAATAAAATAATCCTTTCCTACTTATAGGACCTCTAATGGGGTTGCAATGATACTTGCTCATTACCCTATCTTGTCCTCATTTCACATTTTTTTTTTAAATATATTTTTATTTATTTATTTTTGACAGAGAGAGAGAGAGAGAGAGAGAGAGAGAGAGAGAGAGAGAGAGAGAGAGATACAGAGACACAGGGAGAACTGAACTAGGGGAGCTCCCAGTTCAGCATATGGTTCCGCACGGCCCAGGGCCGGGATTTGATCCTCGGTCCCCGGCGCTGCAAAGTGAGCACCTAACCCACTGAGCCATCCCGGCTTCCCCATCTCACTTCACATTTAATAAGTTTATTTTCAATTCTTTCAGACCTGTTGTGACTAAATTTCTAGAAGCCACATAGTTTCTGAGCTGCAATAATAGGTCTTTCCTTTCTAAGAACCTGCAAACCTCATTTTATTTATAACAATAAACTGCTTGTTTTTCCTATTTTTGTTATTAAACCATGTACTAGTAAGTAGAGTGTGACCAGAGTTGGCCTCATTTTCCTTTAAACACTCTGGGGAGCAGGAGGACAGAACAGTCCAAAAGGGATTACTTTGTATTTTTATGTGACATAGAGTTAAGGTCTAAGCTTGGATAGTTATAAACAGTGCTTTGACCCACATGAATGTGTGGTAAGACATTAAAAAGAGTCAGGGTGTGTGATAATTCTTTACTACACGGGACTATGCTGTGCAACCCTATAATATGTCACTCCTAATCCTAGTGAATTCACTGCCATCAGCACACACCAGTCATTATAACTGTGACTAAAAATGCCCCACCTCTTCCATGTCCTGAGTATCACCAGGGTGGTCCTGCCTCATGGTGACGCAGCTATCTCTTGTCCTTGTCTGAGGTTATTGGCTTATTTTCCCACACATTTACTGGACATAAAAAAAAAAATCTGGATATTTGCTGTCTGTTCTCCACATGCCCCCTGGGAAAGAACAGAGAGCAAATATCCAGAATACATGTGTTGTGTCTGCATAGAACACATATATTCTGTCTAGCACATTATAATGGACCCCTCTTAAGCTTGGGGGTAGTTATGGTAGGTTCAGGATCAGCGTAAGGAGCTTTGAAAAGATGCATCCTGAAAGTGGGTTTCCCATAACTTCCCTCATTCAACCATCACGTTGAAAAAAACCTGTGAGGCGGTATGTGGGCTTCAACGAGCCGCCTGTGCAGGCACTCCAATTGCCAATGTTTGGGGTGCCACGGACTACTGCAGAATACTGTAAGGCAAAAACAAACCAGAAGCAACAACCTGACAGAGACATGGTCCTCAGCGTTTCTATGATAACATCACCCCACCCCATCCCAGCTTTTCAGTGACCACAATAGACTCTGTACAGTTTACTAAAGGCGTTTTCACTGCAGCACTTGACTGTACTTCAGGTGGAAATAAGAAAAGCAATGGACTCAAATAAAGAGGGATGTGATTATGTAGAATAATTCTGAAGTCATGTCAGTCAATTTGATAAGAAGTATCGTGGTAGCAGTCTGCTAAAAGAAACTTTAGAAATAAAGGCACATTTTTTTTCTTCATTTGGGGAAAAGGAATCAGGTCTCACGGAGCTCCTTCAAACTGACAGGGATAGGTCAACAGCTAAGGCAGACAGTAGAAAGTGTAGGGTGAGGATCATAAGTAAAATACAGAAAGCCAGGAAAAACAGCCGCCAGCAAGGGCTCTAAGAGGAAAAATGCTGGATGATGCAAGAGAACATCTCAGCTAACTATCTTGAACCAGTGTAGTCATTATCATTTTCAATATATAATGTGTGCATTGCATAGTTTGTATTTTTCAAAGAACTGTATGAATAATGTTTTTTGAGGCAGGTTCCTATTGCTTTTGAGACCTTTGGTGAAGGTGTTGTCTGGATGAGAAATGACTCTTGGGCTCCGTTTAAGAGGATGCTAAGAGAGCCTGAAGGAACTCTGAAATTTTGTAGGATACTGTTCACGACTGTTGAAAACGGAGCAGGACTTTGCTTGCCTACACCTTAGCTCCTTACTTTGAATCACTACAACAGATCAAGCTGTATTAACATGTCCCCTGGGGGAAATCGTTTGTATGGAAATGCTCATCATGTGCTTTCTCTTTCCAACTTCAGGTACAAGAATGTCAAATCATACAAGTCATGACACTGGTCGTGGTTTGGAGTATTTACACCATGGAAATTGGCAAGTGCAACAAATCAGGGCTTTCTCTTTCAAGTGTTGGTTTTTAAACACTTACCAACATACACTACTGAGTATACGCATCTTGCATATGTGTTTGCAAAGGGGATTCCCAGCTTTGTTGTCTTAATTGCAGAAGCTCATGGAACAGGCTTCACTTGGGAACTCACCTTCACCAAAGTCAGAGAGAACTCTGGCCACACCACGGCTCCAGAATGGGGTCTGGAGATAAAGTGGCAGGGCATCATTAGGATTCTTCAGAGTGCATTCTTGGCAGCTTGTTCAAAGAAAGGTTAGTCTAGAGCAGCACCAGCTGTTCCCCTTTTCATGTACTGCTTGCAGGATTTTGAAATCCTTAGAAAGGTACTAAATATGTCATTAAAGGCAGAAATAAATAATACAAGTAAAAACAATTTGCCATAGTCCCAACAATATGACAACACAATAGATATTAGTTCCTTTTACTGAGAACTAATAGGGACCAGAAATGACAACTCAATGTTAACCAGCATCTCAGTCTTACTTTGGGAGTGCATATTTATAAAGGATGACTGATTTCAAGAACACTAGAGGTAATATGAAAGTGTAGTACTGATGAGCTGGTTTGTTTCTCTTTAAAGATTTTACTGTTTTTGACAGAGACAGACAGAGATAAGAGACAGAGAGAGAAAGAGAGAAGGGGGGAGGGCCTAGAGTAGGCTCAGTTGTAATGTCATCAGTTTTTGGCATGGTTTTGTTCCACACAGGTATGTGGGGGGCCACATAGGGCAGGAATTGGGCTGGGGGCCTCCTGCATGGGAGGCATGACCCCCCTGAACCAGGGACTGAATCATGGGGTGAGAACCGAACTGGGGGCCTTCCGCATGGGGAGCATAGCCCAGTTCAGCACATGGGTTTGCAAGGGCTGGGGCCAAGATTCAATGCTCGGTCCCCAGGGCTGCAAAGAGAGCGCTTAGTTTGCTGAGTCATCCCAGCTTCCCCGGTTTGTTTCTTAAACAAAATGGAATGTGCCTGACCTTGGAATAATTAAAACCCAGACAAATGAGTGCAGGTTATGACCTGTGATTAAGCCTCTCCCATAGTTAAAGTCTAACTGTCTGATGCATATAGAATATTCTATGTTGTGACAATAATTATGTAGAAACTCAGGCTTCCACTGCATTGGAGAACTTAGCTTGTCCCAGAAGAGCAATCAAATGATCCTATTTGCCTTGGTGGTAGGACCAAGGGTCTAAAAAGCATGCCTGTTTTTGCTTCATCTGCTAACCTACAAGTACAGGGCATATTACATCTATTTTCTCTTTTTTTTAAGATTTATTTTTATTGTTTTTGACAGAGAGAGAGAGAGAGAGATAGATACAGAGACAGAGAAAATGGGGAGGGCCCAGAGCAGTCTCCATAGCTGCACATCATTGGTTTTTCCACATAGTTTCATTCCACAGGTGGGCGCGGGGCTGCATAGGGCAGGAACTGGGCCGGGGTCTCACCCCGATGAGAACTGAACTGAGGGCACTCCCCAGTTCAGCACATGGGTCCACACGGGCCGGGGCCGGGATTCGATCCTCGGTCCCCGGGGCTGCAAAGTGAGTGCTTAACCCACTGAGCCATCCCTGCTTTCCCATATTTTCTCTTTTTAATATGCCTGGGGGCAGGGGGTTATTTTATTCTATCAAAAAAGCTTGCTTATCAGACAATCACTGGGAGAGGCCCAGATTAGGTTATGGGTGCTTCCTGTATTCAGACATCAAGGAAAGCCAGCCAGTATTTCTGTGTCTGCATCCCAATTGTTCCACCTGGCCCTCTACAGCCTGGAGTGACTTCTGCATGCAAGCCTTTGCTCCACCTCCTGCTTCCAACTCAAGGCCCCTTCATCCACAGGTGGGAAGGAAGAACCTATACATATTCTTGTATATTATAAGTCCCACTGATGTCCTCCTATCAGCTTATGGGGAAGCATTAATGTTATAGAAGAAACTTAAAGATTTATTTTTATTGTTTTTGACAGAGAGAGAGAGAGAGAGAGAGAGGGAGAGAGAGAGAGAGAGAGAGAGAGAGAGAAAAGAGGGAGGGCCCAGAGCAGTCTCCATAATTGTACATCATTAGTTTTCTACATAGGTGCGGGGCTGCACAGGGCAGGAACTGGGCTGGGTCTCACCCTGGTGAGAACCGAACTGGGGTCACACCCAGTTCAGCACAAGCATCTGCATGAGCTGGGGTCATGATTTGATCCTCAGACCTTCGGCCTTCAAGATGAGCCCTCAACCCTCTGAACCATCCTGGCTTACCCTATAGAAGAAACTTTTGAAGGTGGAAGTGACCTTTGTCGCAGAAGGTATGGTTGGAGGCCTCTCCAGCACACAGATACTATAACGTCCCTGTAAATAAAGTTTTACTGTAACACAGCCATGCTTATTCACTTATCTGTGGCCGCTCTCACGCTACAATGACAAAGTTGAGTAATTGCCACAGAGACAGCCTGTCCCACAAAGCCTGGGATATTTACCATTTGGCCCTGTACAGAAAATAGAAAAAAAAAAAAAAATTGCCAAGCCCTGGCCTAAAGCATTGTGCAGCTTCTGCTTTGTGCAGCGTGGGCACAGGCAGTGCTGGGGAGGGACGTGGGCAGCTGGCTTTCCGGGCCTCACTCTGACCTCACTTGCCAGCTCTCCTCTTTGCCACTTTGGCTCACATTTTTGGGGGACAGAGAAGTTGGCTTTTCTAACCTGGCCAGGCTCCACTTATGATTTGGATTATAGTCTAGCAGGCAGAAGGGTCATTTCTCAGCAAAGACTAATTTTTTTCCTCTCTCTGTGTTCAGCCTGGGTGCTTTGGTGTGGAGACTTCCTAAAAGCTGCAAGAGTTAGCCAGGGCACAGGGTGACCTGTCAAACTGGAGGTGTTTGGTTTCCTTAAGGATGGCCTTTAGTGGACAACAATGCCAGTTATTGTTACTTTCGGTTTTAAAAAGAAATCCACAATTTATATTAAATTTACTATGTCTGAAACCTAGTTTTCCCTGAAGCAATTCAACTTAAAAATCCGAACATTCTATTTATACATCTGGTAAATTCTGATAATATGTTCAGGAGGCTGTTTAGGTCCATTTATAGATTTAGTTTAATTATCCACTCTTAAACACTTCAAAACTCCATTTATAAATTCAAAATATTCAATTTTTAAAACATTTAGTATATACTAATAATCAAAACATCCTCAAGTAGCTAAGAATCTTTTTTTTTACAATAAAAATTCTTAAATACTTCTCCATTAAGTTTATAAATTCAGTGACTCAAGTTCTGATACATTCTATTTACAAGGTTAACTACATTTTCATATGTTTCTATATACAAGGTCAATTCTGAAATCACTTAGATGTTGTAAATACAATTGTGTCTAGCTTCATTCACTTAGCATAATGTTTTCAAGGTTCACTATGTTGTCATGTATCAGAACTTCATTTCTTTTTATGGCTGAATAACCTTACATTATATGCATATATTAATTTTATTTATTCAAATTAACCAGCTGATGGACATTTGGGCTGCTTCTACTTTTTGGCTTTTATAAATTCAGGTTTATAAGCCATTATGTACTCCTTAAACATAATCATTGTATAAATTAATGGGTTAGGATATCAAAACTCAATGATGGGGAAGCTGGGATGGCTCAGTGGGTTAAGTGCTCACTTTGCAGCCCCAGGGACTGAGGATCGAATCCCGGCCCCAGCCTGTGCGGATGCATATGCTGAACTGGGGAGTGCCCCCAGTTCGGTTCTCACCTGGGTGAGACCCCAGCCTAGTTACTGCCCTGTGCAGCCCCGTGCCCACCTGTGGAATGAAACTATGTGGAAAAACCAATAATGTGCAACTATGGGACTGTTCTGGGCCCTCCCCCTTCTCTCTATCTCTGTCTCTGTATCTCTCTCTCTCTCTGTCAAAAACAATAAAAATAAATAAATAAATAAATAAATAAATAAATAAATAACCCAAAAAACCCAATGATGATGAAGCATCTCTACAAGTTTGTGGTAAACTCCTTTTTCACACAGATTTACTAGGATAACACAGATTTGAATAAATATTCTCAATTATTTTCCCATGTGTACGAGTCCTCAGTTCTTGAACGCATAGATAATGAAAATTTTTAAAAATATTTTCTAATGTACCCAGTATTATACCAGACATACAGAGGATGTCTTATACATGAAAAAATATGGTATGTTTCATCTCATATTAAAATGTTAGTAAAGGAAGGAAACTGAATATTGGAGAAAAATTATCACTCTTCACAATTAATCAGGCCAAGGTTTCATGCAGGAGATGGGATTTCATGAACAGGTTCAAAATTGTAGGTCTAACTGGTTGAAACCCCATTATACATATCCCTACAGGCAGCTGTACTGAATTGTTTTGCAAACAGAAAAATAAACAACCTATCATGGAAAACAGAACCACTCCAGAAAGTAAGACCCATAGGACACTTATGTTTTGAGCTATTCCTTTAATCTGTGTCCAAACAAAGCATCTAGTTCTTATCACTGAGAATGGAACCATTGACATATGCAAAAAGAAAAGCCTCAGTACACTTGTCTCTGCATGCAGGTGCAGGCATCAGACTTTTCAGTAACATCTATAACACAGTCATTAATTACCGAGGCAGACAGCTTTCAACAACACACCATGTTCTTTTTCTCTTCTCTTCTCTCCTTCCGTTCTGTAATCATTCTTTCAAAAGAGAATTCCTTTTTTTTAGTACTGACCCCTGTGAGGGGCTTTACTTGATTCTGTATTTTTCATGTTTGCCATAATACTCAGTTACAATTTACATTTGTTTCAAGAAAGCAAATACTGTAAGTAGGAAAAAACCTATCTATGACAAGCTTTTTTCCTGGCAATACAAAATGGTTGTTTAAAAAGCTCTACCTATATGAATGAGAGCTAGTCAAGTATGTACTAGACAGGAAGGAGAATTAATGAGTGAAACTCCAAACACATCAGAGACAACCAATTAGCTTGTCTGAAACACAGGCTTATAAAGCTATCAGTAACTTATAAAATGGTCTGCTACCCACGAGTAAAATGTTGTCTAAATGGCTTGCTTAACTAGATGCATTCACCATGAAATTGAGTCTTTTAAGGTTATTATTATGTTTTTTAACTTAATACTCATTAACTGTGCACACTGAAATATCTGGGTGGGTGGGAGGGTGGGTAGATATCTTACTATTGCAAAGAATGGGTTAAATATATGAAATCCGTATTTTATGAATTTAGGAGGTATGGGGGGGGGAACCTCATCAATTATGAAACAATGTGCCTGCCTCAGTAATTGAAACAGATAAACAAAATTAGATTATTCCCCATTTGCCTTGCTAACTGCTTAGGTTGGGGTTGGTAGATGTGATCTGAGAATTTAGGCTTTTGCGTTATGGAACTGTACTGTTTTTCTCCATAGCCTGTGATTCTGCCAAATGGCATGAGAGAAAGAAGACCTTGAGTCTGGTATTTTTCAAATCCAACATTTGCCTTAGAGTGAACATCAAATTTCATCCCCCAAAGATTTACTTTACTAAAATCGTTGAGGAAACTTGATGTTAGCTGACATATGAATAATAATAAATATAGTATCTTATATTTTGAATTTTCTTAAGAAGCTGTTGTATATTTTAAAATTGATTTTTTGATTATGCCTCATATTTAGCATTTTCTGAGGCTCCATACCACAAGTATACTTCAATCAATTGCTATCTGATCAGACAACCAGGGGAGCATGCTTTGACTTTTATTGGGTATAACTCTTAGGCTTGCTTATTCAATAGTGGTACACTTGATACATTTTACTAAACCACTATCAATTGGACAACTCAAAGGATTCTTTGACAATTAAATATTAGAAAAAGAAATATATTTAGACAATGTTTAAAACTTGTTAAAGACACAAAAATCTTTTAAAACTGGTTTATATATTCTAGCTTGTTAGACTCTGTAATGAACTATATGACCCCTATACCTAAATCTTATAGCTGTGAGGTGTGACAAAGCCAGAGTGGCAGTAACAAACCAGATTATTAATACCTGGAACCCAAATGAACATGTTTAATATTGGCCTTGTGGTACTATGACAGCACTCTGTCCTAACAGTGGCAACATTTAGCTGTTGGAGCATAATCAAATTCTTGGGCCTTAAATAGGAGACAGACAACTATGGCAAGCCATGGTCTGCTCAGCAGCCAATGGAGGGTGCCAATGGCTCTGTCCAGATGCAGAGATATTCAAGGGATGTTCCTGTCAGCAGTTTGCCTCTGGCTCCAGCAAAGAGGCCACTATGGCAACACTGGGAGGAAAAGGAAAAACAGGAAGGCATGGAGAGATGGGGCGGAGGGTGGAGAACAAGCTGACAGCCACCTCCATAATACATCTGAACTAGGGGGACAGGTAACAAATGGCCTCGTAACAAACTGCCATGTTGTTAGTCATGGGGAGAGAATTTCTTTTCTTGATGGCAATATAGCCAAGAGCCTAATATCCTGGCAACTGAGAAATATGAGCTTGGAAAGAGGCTTACAGGCAGTCTGAGGAAAGAAAAGCTGAGTGGTAATCTGTCCTGAGGAACTTTAGCCAAGAAACCCACATAGGACGAGTTGAACTCAGAATAAAGCGTGTGAAAGACAAGTCTGGAGAACATTACAGTCAGACATAAAAAGCACACCAGAAATAAAGGTTCAAAAAACCATTGAATAGATTCACCACAGCATTGTTGGTGTGACCTTGGGTCCTAGTTGTCAACCCAGGACTAAACCAAACCACTAGTTCTTAATGGGGAAGGGGGAATGAGTAACTATTCCCTCAGGGGGTTATTTGGCAAAGTTTAAATCTATTTTTGGTTGTCATAACTTGGGGGGTGGATAGATGGGTGCTATAAGAATCTTGTGGGTGATGATCAGGGATGCCACTAACCATCCTACAAAGCACAGGACACCTTCCTTACTGCCCCCAAGAAAGAACAATCTAACCCCAGGACACCTTCCTTACTGCCCCCAAGAAAGAACAATCTAACCCCAAATGTCAATAGTGCTGAGAGGCTGAGAAACTTTGCTCTGAACTGATCTGTTAAGGAAAAGTCAAAGAATGAAGACCCTGTTAATGATTCAATCCATGGCTTTTTAGCACAAACCATCAGGCTCTCTTTAGGAATTGAAAAGATATTTAGAAACTGGATTGGAAAAGTGGACTGGGAGCTATGTTAGAGAGCACCAGGGAGATAGTACATACCCTCTTTCCTCCTTCCCTCCCTCCCTTCCGTCTGTCCTGATTTATCTTATTGTTTGAGAGAAAGTGAGAGAGAGAGAGAGAAGGAGGGAGGGGCAGAGCAGTCTCCATGGTTGTGCATCATTAGTTGTGACATGGTTTCATTCCACACAGGTGGAGGTGGGGCTGGGAAAGGTGGGAACTGAACTGGGCCGTCCCACGGTGCTATCCCAGTGGTTACCTGTTGTGTTGCAGTTCAGCACATTGGTCTCCATGGGTGGAAACGAACCCTGGAATTCATGATTTCGAGGTAAATGCTCAAATGATAAGCTATCCTGGCATCCTCTGTCCTTTCTTGTTCAAAGCAGAAATCAATAGATCTTGGTGGAGACAAGTCAGAACATTCAATTGGGTTGAAACATGAATGGAGAAAATAGCTACATTTCACTCACTCTGCATTTTCTGGCTCTGGGGCGACCTAGATGTGTATAACAAGACCCAGGCCTTGTGCAGTTTACATAGTAGTGAAAGAGGCTGACAGACATCAAGTACATAAGTAAGTATCTAAGTGAAGTCAGGTAGAAATAAGTGCCATGAAGAAAAAGAAGGCACCAGAGCAATAATATTTGCCATAAATCTGATTCAAAAGAGGGACTGAAGGTCTGGTTAAATATCAAGCAGTCACAGATAAGGACAAATCCTTAATTGGTTTCAAAACAAAATTTCATGCAGTTATAAGAAAAGCTCTCTTGATTAACCTCCACATAATCATCTACAATTAACTGACTCTTTGTTGAACTGGTAGAAAACAATGACTGTCTATACCTGGTGGACATACCACACAAATGATGCTGGCCCCGTACTTGATGCTCACAACCGGTGAACTGCTCTCTGCCATGTCTGTTCATTTCTACCACTGACTTGTTTCCCAGTTCTCATTAAGGCTCTCACAGTTGCTATCATCAAGTAATTTAACTAAATGTGACATCAATGCATGAAATATAAACTTGAAAAGATCATTTTTATTTCTAAGAAAAACTAAATGTAATGTGTTCAAAGAACTCAATAGAGGTAAGCCACTAAAAAAAACCTGGCAATCTATTAGATTTAGGTAAGAGGACTAAAAGTGAAGGTGCAGAGCACTACCCACATGTCTTTAACTTATGGTTCCATCTTAAAGAAACAGGATCTAAAAATCATAGGTAATGGCAGTGTTTTATGCAAGAAATACAGAACTCTGATTAATGACCACATGCTCAGAGGAAAGGCTTTGGCCCACTATCAAAAGATTAGTAGCTTTTATATGTTCTAAGTTAAAATAAATTATTTAGGGTATACATTTATTTTATCTTTTTAATGACAAGGCACTTTAACCAACTCTTGATTAATTGTCCAACTACCAGTTCAGATCAGCACAGACGAGGGGGAGGGGGGGGCAGTTAATTGTGCATTTCACATTATATTTTTTGTTCTGTTTGAAGCAAAGATTTCTTAGAGAGGAAGTCATTAATACCGACTTCAGTCTGGAATTTAGAGTGTTACATAAAATCATGTCCACTGTCAGAATCAATATTAGTGTCTGTCACCTCAAATCCATACTCACACACACCCACAGGCTGCAGTTTCTTATAGAAACAGTCAAGTGAACACCTCATTATTAAATGCAGTATCCTTAAGAAAGTAAATATTACATTACTTTGAATGCATTTGTAAAATATTGTCTAAATTGAACTTATTATCATTTCTATACTGAGAAGTGGAAACAAAATTACAAAGCATAGCCACCAGAAAAATTTCCCTGAGCTCCTCTCAGCCATTGCTCTGCATTACTATCTCTCACGCTTACCATTCTCTAAGTAACAGGCAAACTTAATACTAGTCCTAATTTATGTTGAAATTATTTCTTTCCATCCTTATCACATTGATTTTTCCAGTAGTGAGATGACAATTCTATCATAGCATATGAAAATAAAAGTTATATAATGCCAATACCTGACAAATGATAGCTTGTGCTATTTTTAACTAGAAGGTAAGTATCAATTAAAGCGTAATATAAAATGATGCATGTAAATGGCATTTATCTCTGTGTATTTATTTTCAGTGAATGAATTACCTAATACCTTGTCATCATTACATTTAACATAAGGGGATCTAGACTTCAGAGTCCTCAAAACAGGGTTTGTAAACTTTAGTTACCTACTCATGACATTTAACCTTTCACACAAAAAGTAGAGAAGATGTGGGAAGCCGGGATGGCTCAGTGGGTTAAGCACTCACTTTGTGGCACCAGGGACTGGGGATCGAGTCCCGGCCCTGGCCCGTGAGGACCCATATGCTGAACTGGGGAGTTCCCTCAGTTCTCTCTCTCTCTCTCTCTGTCAAAACCAATAAAAAAAAAATTTTTTTTTTAAATTTAAAAAAAGTAGAGAAGATGTAACTCTAGAGAAATAAGAATATAAGAAATAAATTCTTGCCTATTTGACCCCAGCTTCTCATCCAGATAAACAACACATGTAACCTACCCACTTCTTAGCAAGTTAAATACAGCACAGTTTCGTAAAATACATCGAACAAATTGAAATCTCTTGTAGCTGAAGAAATATTCAAATTCTGACTTCTTTATGAAGCTACAGACTCCAAGTATGTAATAACCTGGTCACAAGTTGAACTGGTTTTTGGTGCTGTTAGAAGGGGCAACCTGATTTGAGAAACTGTAAAGATATCCGGTATGACCTAAGGGTTGCAAGATTTGGATCAGAAACTAAAAGCATTGTGTTCTGGAATGGGGTTTGCCCAGTTCTGATGTGACCACTGACCCTGTAAATCACCAAGAAATAGGATACTTCCTACACAACCTGGGGACAGAGAAGGAAATGGAACAGATAAACAGGTACACCATAATGGGCGGAAGTTCTTGACACAAGATCTGGATGGAAGGGAACTGAACTAGTGCTGCGCTCTCTGTCTCTGTCTCTTTTAAATTAGACTATTAAGCCAAGGACTTATTTATTAAAGCACTGAAAGACATAATTTATTAACTACAATTGAGAGGAGTTCCCTAAGTGAGCAAATTACTCTAGCCTTGCAGACAAGGTTTTGGAATGGTTTGCATAACTATCTTAATGATATTTATATTTTTATAAAATATTAAAATTACACTCATGTTAAGGTTTAAGAAATCATCTTTTGCTGTATTATAGACGTTTCTGCACAAAGCATAAAAAAGCTCTCTGGAAAATTATGAACCCCTTGCATACCCAATATTCCCCTTCCCCCAATACTTCCCATCTGCCAGCTGGGTTTCGTTTGAAGAATTTCACACCGAATATAAAGTGCTATTTTGACCATGTGGCTCCAGAAATGGGAATGTATAGTCTATTCAGATCATATGCAATTGATTGACAGAGACGGGATTAACCAAATGGATATGATGAAGCCCCTGACTCTTCCTTTGGGTTACTTTAAGTTTCCAGCAAAGGATGGCCAGCCCAACACGGTTTCATTGAAGGTAAGGAAGAAGTACAGTCTCCTGGCAGGGGATCTACCTTTCACTTTACTACTAAATGACCACTCTACCTTGGAACTTTTCCCTCTATGTTCCTATACCCTCTACATTCCATTTATTTGCCCACGTGTACAGTGGGAATGTTTGCTTTCTTAGACATCCTTTGCAACAGTGTTCATTTACTGACATATAATACATATCTATAATTACTGGTCTTTGGGTTTAAGAGTAAAACTTTGGGAAGGTATGTGTGTATATTTGGCTTTCTTGGGTAAGGGCTAGCAATGCCTAATGATTCTTAAATACAAGTTTCTGCACATAGTACTTCAGAAAGTCTTGAGCATCTAGAAACATTTTAAATACTATTGCTATTTAAGCTTCCCCACAAAGTAGTCCTGTTTTTTTTTAAAGTTATTTATCATGTTTCAGACTTATCCTCAAGTATTATCATAGGTATTAAAGTGATATATATTCTGTGATACACACACACACACACACACACACATATACATATTTATATATCATACAAGTATATATGATACATAGTGATATATATATATATATCACTTATAAGACTATAAGTGGTATATATGAATATAATTATATATTCAGAGGTTCTAAATCTTTCTTTTTGCACCTTTAGGGTCATGCTGCGCCTAGGATTCTGATTACTCACTAAATGCACACTAAGTAATAGTACAAAACACATTACTTCTCTGTTTAACAGAAACTCAATAAAAAGATACTCAAGCATTGAATTTTGAGAAAGGTGCCTAGAATGTATTTAGATCTGACACTTTTATGCTGGAGCCAGTCTCAAAATTAATGAGCATATCTAACTTGTATTAAACAGACACAAAAACTTCTGGGTGTTTATTTAAAGCAATCTAAAACACGATTTAAAAAGATATATGCACCCCTATGTTCACTGCAGTGCTATTCACAATGGCCAAGATATAAAAGCAAATTAAAGGCCCATCAATAGACGACTGGATAAAAAAGATGTGGTACATATATACAATGGAATATTATTCAGACATAAAAAGAATGAAATCTTTTTTATGGCCGAGTAATATTCCATTGTATAAGGACCTAGAGGTTATTATGCTAAGTGAATTGAGCCAGATAAAGATAAATACCATATCATCTCACTTATATGTGAAATCTAAAGAACAAAATAAACAACAACAAAAACAAAAAAACAGAAATAAACACATAGATACAGAGAATAACTGATTGTTACCAGATTGGAGGGCAGTTGGAAGGTGGGATGAAAAAGGTGAAGGGATTAGAAAGTACAAATTGGTGGTTACAAAATATGAGGGCTGTGTGGAAAGTATCCAGCCATATAACCATTCGTATTATATTGATAATGGCTAGATTTTTTCCAGACAGCCCTGGTAGTCATGAGGATATAAAGTAAAGCATGGGGAATATAGTCCATAATATTGTGATAACCATGTATAGTACCAGGTGGGTACCAGATTAACTGGGGAGGTTACTTCATAAATTACATAAATGTCTAACCACTATGCTACACATCTGAAACTAATATAAAATATTACTGAAAGTCAACTGTGATTGAAAAAATGTTGTCATGGATTATTAAAATCATTCAGTGTCTCTACTACAACAGGGTTTAACTTCCCAGTGGAAGACACATCCTCCCTCTTTTCCAATAGTGAGAAATATGTCACAGATCATAATATTCCCCCCACCTCTTTATTTTTCAGAAACTGAGAGCACTTCATATGAAACAAAATTAGAGCAATGACTTGACCCACTGGGTTGGTGTTATCATAGTCTCCTTTTCTTTGTCTTGGTTTTCTATTTCACGTTTTTATTATTATTATTATTTTCATGTGAGTCACTTTAAGTTCTTTGTAGACAGAAAAAATGGACAATATAGACAACTAAAAATAAAAGTGACATCTTCATCTGGAATTGAATAATAACATTCAATTTCTTTGCTTGGCATTATTACTTAGCGGAACTCACCAATGTTCACTGAAAGGCATCAGTATTGAGTCATTCTTACTATTTTAGGGGCTTCTTAAAAGTACTTGTCAATGCCATTACCATGGCAAATGGACTGCAACTTATCAGACTTCTCTCAGTATAAGACACCTCAACTGAAGTTACTTTCATTTTAAGAAAGAATTTTTATGTGTCATAGTAAGAAGAAATTTTTCAGTAGATCAAACCCCTTACAGAGAAATCCAAGGGACTGTTCAATTGTTTTATTATATAAAACAAATGATGCTTAAAATATAACTTTTCTTATTTATTTTTTTTAGGTGGTAGCAGTGTTTACAAAGAATTTCCACCCCTGTGGCATTTTGGGGTGATGGCATTTTAACAACACTGCTCAGTTTTATCTTCCAGATCAGATGTCATCTGGAATTTTTAATGCCCCTTGATCAAACCCAACAACACTCTCCAAAATAATCTTTCAGGGTGAGAGTGGGTGGGAAATCTAAAAACAGCAAAGTTAAGGTATCTTTATCCTCAGGACTCTGGCAAAACTCTGCGAGTTAAACAGAAATCTGCCTTTATTCCCCTCCCCTTTTCACCTTCCTTTCTAATAATGCCTTTCAGCGATTTATATTTATAAACAACCTCTCCTACCATGAAGTCACAACCCCTGAAAGTTTAGACTGAACATAAACTTCTCTTCTTTCTCCTTATCTTCTTCTCTTCCCATCTGTTGAGAGTTTTAATTGGTTTGTTATTCATATATACCAGAGAGTAAGTAGAGCAAGGAAATGGAAGAAAACTTAGAACACACACACACACACACACACACACACTATTTATATAATTCTATTTTATTTCATTCAATTTAAATCTACCAACATTCTTAAACAGTTTATATGTGATATAAAGAAGGGAGAACACAGCTTCCGTCATCCCAGGAATCACAATCTAAATTGGGAAGGAAAATACCTCTAACTAAACAACTTGATTCCGAACACTACTTGAATCTATGCTTCAATATGCTTCCTGTCTCTCCAAATTTACCACGTATTAATTTGCACAGCTTGGGGGCTGCTGCTTATCCAACTCATCTGTTCTTAAACTTCTCTCCAATTTTCTGTCACTTCTTTTCCCTTTTATTTATTTTTAAAGATTTATTTTGCTGTTTGAGGTGAGAGAGAGAGAAAGAGAAAAGGGGGAGAGCCCAGAGCAGTCTCCATAGTTGTACGTCATTAGTTGTGACATGCTTTCATTCTGCACAGGTGCATGTGGAGTTGCGCAGGGCAGGAAGCAAACTGGGGGCCTCTCCCATGGGAGGCGAGAACGCTCGCCACCATCCCGGTGGTTACTAGTTGTGCTGCAGTTCAGCACATGGGTTTGCAAGGGGTAAAGCAGGGATTCAGGGGAAGCCAGGGTGGCTCAGTGGGTTAAGCACTCACTTTGCAGCGCCGGCGACAATGGATCGAATCCCGGCTCCGGCCCGTGCAGCCCCATATGCTGAACTGGGAGCTCCCCCAGTTCAGTTCTCTCTCTGTCTATGTCTCTGTATCTCTCTCTCTCTCTCTCTCTCTCTGTCATAAATAAATAAATAAATAAATAAATTTAAAAATAAATAAATAAAAATAAAGCAGGGATTCAGTCCCCGGGGTTGCAAGGCAAGCGCTCTGCCAATTGAGCTATCCTTTCCTCCAAGAATGGACTGCTCCCTCAGCCCAAGTTCTGTATACATACACATATGTTCATGCACTCATTCATGTCTTCATCTTCCCCACTAGAGTGTCGATTTTCCAGGAAGAAGACATGGCTCAGAACCCTGCCCTAAGCGGGCCTATCACTCACCTTGGTGAACCCTGCATCCGGAGCAGGGCCTGATGAGGGGCAGATGCTCAGTAACTGTTCACAGAATGGAACTGAACGAGCTGCTAACAAGAAAAGCCAAGGGGATGTCCGTCTTTTCCCCCTCCTTTGCCTGCAGGGCCAATGATGGAACAGGGAACTGACCAAACTAAAGTACTGGGGAGAGGAAGAGACACACAAATACGTCTTAAGACAGGATGGCCAGGATTATCTGTAGTTTTGGTTTATTCATTTGGTAAGGGGCTTTATTAAGTGTTAGGCACCATGCCATCGGGTAGAAAGACAAATAAGGTAGCTTACTGGGCGAGAAAGCTAGTAATTACAATGAGGTGTGCTGCACATGTATACAAATGGTGATGGGTGCAGAGAGGAGGGTGGGACAGTCCCTAACCAGTTCAAGACTTAATTGTATCATAAATTATGAGAATAAATTGTAAAGGAACTTTAAGACTATAGTCCTCTTGTCTGGCACTAGACATTTAAACAATGCCACATTATTTTATTAGGTGGAGAACACACTATTTCGAACAGCTCCTACTTTTATGACCTCATCAGTAAGAGATCCCTTGTTCTAGCTGCCACACTATTCAGTTATTTCAGTTGTAAAAATTGAAAAGGGGAAAGGAAGAAATTTTCAACATGCATCTCTGTCACACTTATTAATATTCTTTTTCTTTAGAATGATGTTGATCCAAGAACAACAGTCTTAACCAGGGCATCATATATTTTGAATTTCACTGTATCAAGTAGGAAAGATAAACCATGTTCTCGTTGGCTTTTGATGTGTCAGGCGACTTTATGTGGTTCACCTACTACCAGCCAGTGTGGCTTTTCCTATTCCAAAAAGGAAATTCTAAAACGTATTCATAAAAAATTCAGAAAAGATTTAGTTAAGAGAATACCTTAAACTCAACTGAGCTATATCCAGGTGAAGAGTCAAAATGCAATACAAAAATAAAAATATAAAATTAGATTCCAGAACACAAAGTATTATGTTTTCAGAGTTTTTACTGTAACAGAAGTGGTTATATATCTTTTAAGGCATTTTGTACCCAGCCTGCCTTGCAAATACATGGCTAACCTAGAATGTTCTCATAGGGAAAAAAAAGGTACGAGGAATCTTGTTTGAAGCCAGGAATAAACTAGATGATTGCTAAAGACCCAGCATAATTTCCTCCAACGGCTGTTAATATCACAAGGAGACAGAAGGCATTATTTTGGGCATATTAAGGCCCAACAGGTCACTTAGAAAACTGGCAAGTCCCAACATCTGATGTCTTACCATTTTATTTTGCTCTGCACATCAAAGAGATGGTTTACTTCTAAACTCAAACCTCTGAGGTTCAGTAATCGCCTATTCATACTTATATGAAGGAGACTACTACAAAAGAAATCCACAAAGCTACCGTTTGCTCTGGGTTCAGTATCCTAGGGGAAGACAACAGTTTTCACTTTCTTTTCTTTCTGGTGAACAAAAGCATCAGATAGGAAAATCTGTCCCTTTGGAAAAGGACCGGCCATTTGTTCTCAAGAAGGCCTCTAAAGTCAGCTGATAAGGGAAAGGGGATATCTGGACTTGCCTGAGAAAAGCCTTTTAGGTCCAATTGTAGCAACTTATTTGAGAGCTGCAACTCATTAAGTGTGTCTCTGATATCACTTCAGATAGGAAGATTAGTGGAACATACCAATAGATTGAATCATCAAACAATTCTCTTAGGAATCTGAACATGGAGCATTACTGCAAAGACTCAAGCCGTATGGGATCCCGGTAGAGATAAGATACAGACACCTTTTAGACAAGGGCTTCATTCTTCAGAAATGGAAGCTCAAACTGAGAACTTTCCATCAACATTATCATCAGTGTTTATTGAGAGTCTAGATCCACTCTGTGGGCACTAACCAAACACATAAAATCTAAAGTCTCTGCCCTTACAGAGCAACCCCATCCCAGCCCTGCCATTCCAGACTACTTACTCATCAGGGAACAGGTCACTTTTTAAAAATGCTAGTAGTTTATGTTCTTAAATCCTTATTGACCCAGAAAGTACTGCTCTTGAAGTCACCGGCTTCAGAAGCACAGCTAGATGAACCTTTATTGATACTCCAGAGATGCTGCTGGGTCTCTTTGTACAGCCTCTAGATGGACTGAACGGGGCTCTAATCGCTCATGGATCAACCTACATCATCAGAGGAGTGAAGGCGCCCCTCTGCTTCTAATGGAATGAGCCTGCCAGGAGTGAACTGGCATTCAAAACTGAAGCTAAATTCCTCAAAACGCTTTCAGTAAACAGACATCAGACAGCACTGTGCTTATAATCTAAGCTATCAATCTTAAACTGAGACTGGAAAGAGGCTCTAAATGCCCCATTCTTAGAAATCACATGGCATATGCAATAAGAACATATGGCCAAGAGATAGCTGAGGATTCAATTTGTACCACAGCCAAGAAAAGTAGACACCCAAGTGTATAACTACTAACGAATTAAGGAATAATGCAGGGAATATTCTGAGAGACAGAAAATATAGACTGAGTTGGAAAAAAAGCCGAGATTTTTAAAGGTATCTGGCAATTGGATAATATCAAAAATATTTACATAAATGTGATAATGAGACTGATTTAGATTTGAGGAGGCATGCAAAGGAGAGACTTCTCAAACTCAGAATTTCAACAACTATCAAAGATGATAGTAAGGCTTTTAAAAACTCAAACGGGACTGCATACGACTAAATATAAAGCTCTTAAAATCTGGCTCTAAAGTAACAGCAAGCAATGCAAGCCCTTGAGAGACATGTAGCAAATGAAATCAGAGCATCTGAGTATCTGAAAGAGCATCAAGCATACAAAGCAGAATTCATCGGAGGAACTGACTGGACATTAAACATTCAAGGGTGAGAGGTGCATCTTAGTGAAGGTTGACAGTAAACAAAAAACGCATTCTTCTTGAAGGTCCAATAAACTTTAAAAGTATTAACACAAATCTATAACATAATTGCACAATGAAAGTAGTACAAGTGGATATACAGTTGATTCTATAACTTCTGCATTTCCATGGGGCTTTCAATTTCTTTCCTTGGTTTTGTCTTCAATTGGGCAGGAACACTTTGATGGTTTGTTGTAAAAGCACCAGGTGTGGGTGATACACTATTAAACTGTATGGGGCATAATATACCCTCCAGGACATCATCCTATGGAGGATTTAGTTAAAGAACACAGGCAATGTCTGTGAGATCAGAAACAATGTTGCAAAGATAGGCACTAATGCAATTTTCTTCAAGTACTAAATTGTAAGTCTAAATAGTTTATGCTAAAGGTGTTATATGACATACCAAGAAGTAAATAGCAAAAGCCCTTCCCATCACACTCCCTCAACTAGGAAGGAATAGGGAGGCCACTGAAACGAGTGTGGGATGGTCTGCAGAAACTCTGAACAGTCTCAGTAGAACCACAAATGTAAGACTAGCTATCCCTTATAGAAATGAATGCACACCCATCAAGCAGGGTCACTCCAGGAGAATGCAGAATAGCACAGACATGTTTATTTTTGTTAGAATGATGGGGGAAAGAAAAAGATAAGCCCAGTGCTTGCTTGCACAAACAGTAACATGAGGGAGAAGAAAGTAGTTGCTGAGGGAAAAAGGAGAGGATGGGAAAGAAAGAGAGGGAAATGTTCAAGCAGTATACCTGTTAATAAAAACAGTTAAAGTTTCTGGATCAAAGATTCATCCGTGGCAGCCTGCGTATATTTAAGGAAAGGAATAGGGGAGGGGAGGGAGCAGAGGAGGATGCATGGCTTGGTCTCGGGCTCTGGAACACCTTGCGTTTGAAGAATCCTACTTGTTTCTCATACCAACTCGTATTTGCAATTATTGCCTTTGTTCCTCCTATCAGCGCTCTGCTCCTTGAACTACAAAGATCACTGTCCTGCTGTCTACTGACCATGTAATCTTGAACAACTCATTTCATGTCTTTTCATTTTAGTTTCCTAATTTTTTACACAGAGAAATAACACTTGTCCTTGAAGTAGGCTGACCAGATGTCCCGTTTTAAACAGGAAAGAAACAATGGTTTGAAACCGTTTGGAATGGGACAGTACCATTGTTTTCTGTCCTATTTAAAACAAGACGTCTGGTCAGCCTTTCTTGAAGGATTCTGTTACAAACTGGACACAAAAACAGACATAGTCCTTAGTATAAAACCTGCCCAGAGTAGGCACTCAAAAATGCATACATTTATGAATGAAACATATAACTACTTACTAGAAAGCTGGGATTTGAACCTGGATTTTCTAACTCTAAACACTGTGTTTTGTTAGTTCCCCCACACCCTCCACTAAGGAGTTTCTCACCTTGTTCTTTACTTTCTTTCTTTTAATTGTTAGATTTATTAGGATGACTCTGGCTAGTAAAAATTACATAGGTTCCATTCATTCTTTTCTGAAGCACGATAATTAAAAATAAATAAATAATCACTTCATGGGCTCTTGGCTAAGATCAAGTATAGTAAAAATAAGTAAATATTATGCAAAAGCCTCAAACAATCTTTCTTTTCCTGTATTATACTTTCATAACTTTTGGGAGGTTAAAAATAGCTCAGCTGGACAAACAGCCCCCCACCTCCATCTATTCAAGGTTGGAGTACAGTTGCAGACATGATGGAAGGTTTTCACATCATGTTGTTTTGTCCTTGGTTTCAACTTGGTTGGCATCTCTGCTTGATTGGCTTTCATAATTTACATTCTTGCCATTTTGTGCAAAAATAGCTCTCCCATGAAAGGTATTTCTATGGGTTCGTGTTAATTTGTATAGTCCATGAGCAACTGCTGAAATGGTAATCAGAATGGTGGCTGCTACATGGGTGCTCCTGGAATTGAAAAATAATATTTGACGACTTACTATGTGCCAGGCACCGTAAGTACTTCAGATCACTGTGGCAGAAACTGCTATTCTAGTACACAGTAATATCTGTATCCTCTTCCTTGTCCAGGGTAAAGGGCTAGACTACACAGGCTAAGGGACTGAGTACCGGCAGTATGAGCATGAATGATGAGTATCCTCTTACTCCCCTGGGACAAAACCTTTGTAATGCCCCCTTTTCTGTGAGAGGTAGAACAGGGTGGGCCCTACAGACCTACAGGATAGCAGGCTGAGATGGCAGGCATCTATATCCTTAAATAATTATAAAGAACAGGGTGCCACCACTGACTCACAAGACTGTGAGGTGACCAAGAAACAAACTATAGTGACAAGTCTCTAAGAGTACAAGTTTCAGAGCAACTTGTGTTACCCTAACCAATGCAGAAACATTAGATCATTTGTTCTCATTGTAATTCTGTCAGGTAGCATTTATGATCTATCACCTACCTTTAACTCATATGGGAGCAGAGGCTCAGAGGGGTAAGTAACTTGTCCAAGAGCAAATAGTTAACCAATGATGGAAGTGGGGCTCAGCTCCAGGTCAGTCTAACTGCATGTTCTTACTTACGGTAGTTGATGGCCTCCGTCATAGCTATTATAAGTATGAAAGTACAAACCCACATTAAGACATTTACAGGTTTAACATTGAACTTACATTCTATAATAGAAGCTTTTTATTTTCCATTAATCACATTGGAGACTAGTAAAAATTATCATGGACTAATTTTTGTAGATGATGTCACTCAGGGAGTGACAGCCTAGTGTATATAAAACATTAAAAGCAGGTGCTCTGATGAAAGTAGGGGTGGGTTTCTCAGGAACGAGCAGTTTGAAAACCACTATGTCACATCCTATTGCCCTCAATATTGTACTACTCAGATTTCTACTTTTTATTTTTTAATGTCAAATTTAGTTCTAGAATTCAGTTTTCCAGACATAGCAGTGCTATGGATTGAAATTAATGTACAAATTTAAAGCAAGGAATACCTGTGTGACTGTGAGTCCATCAGTGCTGGCTCATCAAACCACTTCCCTTTTCCCTCAACTCGTAGAGTAGCACCATTTGGTTTGTTGGTTAATTACTGATTCTCACCAGCCAGTCACTTTGTAATGAAGACTAATTCTTCTGATGTGTTGTTAGCTTGAATTTCTGGCATGGTCTTCTCCAAATTTCAAAGTCCATATTCAGTTCTGTTTAGTTCACATTTCCTGCTCCTTTGCCCGTGTTTTGTAACAAGGATGCAACATGGACCAGACAGGGGCCAGGAAAAGAATCTGATAGTTCGACATAAAAGAATGATTGTTCTGTACTAGCTCATTCAGTTGCGCACTCATTCTCGAAGGTTCCCTAGCTTTCTATGTAGATAATGCCTAGTACAAGGAGAATATGTCAGATATTCATGAAGTGGTATAGCATTGGTTACTAACGAGTCAGAACAGATGCTGGCAGTAGTCCGGGAGCCTGTTTCTAGAGGCTCCTTGCTAAGCCAGGATATTATCCTTTGGTGGTGGGACTGTGGTCAGGAGGTCATGGGGGAAGGACCAATGCAGTTAGATAAACAGAGGTGCACTTACAGGGAGGTGCCAGTACTTCAATACTTCAATAAGTGGTCCCTATGCAACAACGGGTCCCTATGCAGTGATGCATACTGCCTGAATACTGCCTTGACCTACAGTAGTGAAGAAAACTCAGACTTGTAAACAGCGACCCCATAGGAAAAGGACAGCCACTTTTCTACCTCTGCTGATAACTGAGCTGTGTAGATCCTGAACCAGAAATACAACCATAAGATACTCTGTAAACTGTCTATTCCCTTGAGAAAGTTTATTTTCCTATATGAGCATTTCAGATCAGCATTTGATAAGTGTTGCTGAATGATTAATATTTGCTGAATTCCCAGTGTATACAGAGCACATTCCAGGGAATTTATGAAAAGAAAATACAGAGGACTTAAATTAAAGTTGCCATTATTCTGATGATTGATGAGAGAGGCAGCCTTTTGGAGATGAGTATATAATCATAACTATATGCTATTGAAGTCTTATGAAGAGATAGGTGACCTTGAACTTAGGAAAAATCACACTTTGTGGAGTAATTTGGCTCTTCACTATTCAAGTTCTGGTCTTCCTCAGCTGCTAATGGTATGGGTCAGATGGAACAAAACTCATGCAACTCAAAACAAATAACCATCTCCACACCTGAGAAAAACATTGTCATATCTCTCCAGCTTGAAATGTAACTGTGCATTTGTGATCTGATCTTAAAGGCCATAAAACTTTTCATCTGCATAAAATCTATTGTAGCTGCTTCCGAGGGGCAGGCTGTCCTTGCCTTCCTCGTTGGTGAAAGGCTACTGGGTAAAATGAACTTGGGAGTCCTAGAGATGAGTTACACATCCTGAAAGTTGTCAAATGCACAAAGCTTTCTCATGCAACGATATTTAACTTACAAGCAACTTATTTACTAGTAACCTGGACTTCGACATTATTTCATTTCTAGTATATTCTTGGGCATGTCAAAATAAAAACCTTGTAATATCCCGCCCCCCAAACTCATCCAGTTTTATTGTTTAAACAATACTAAAAAA
>PVKE010006560.1:0-53886 GCA_004027555.1 Craseonycteris thonglongyai | reverse complement strand
CCCTACCCAGGAGGACCCACATGCTGAGCTGGGGGGTGCCCCCAGTTCAGTTCTTGCCGGGACCTATGCGGGAGGCTCCCGGCCCAGTTCCTGCCCTGTGCAGCCCCACACCCACCTGTGGAGTGAAACTATATGGAAAACTAATGCTGTCAACTATGGAGACTGCTCTGGGCCCTCCCCCTTCTCTCTGTCTCTCTCTCTCTCTGTCTCTCTCTCTGTCAAAAAACAATAAAAATAAGTCTTAATAAAAAAACAGGATGGAGTTTCCTCAAAAAATTAGAATTACCATATGATTCAGCAATTTCATTTCCTGGTATATATTCAAAAGCACTGCAGTGAGGATCTTGAAAAGATATACTTCAGTGTTATAACTGAAGCAATTCCCACCATTGTAACAACATAATGAACCTGGAGGGCATTATGCGAAGTGAAGTACGCCAGTCACAGATGGGCAAATGTGCATGGTTCTTCTTCTTCTTCTTACAGGAGGAATCTAACATTACCCACTTCATAGACTTAGAGAATACAATAGTGGATCCCAGAGGTTGGGGTCGGGAGGGGAGGGAATGGGGAGTTGTTCAATGGTTATAAAGTTACAATTCTACAAGATGAGTAAATACTTGGAATCTGCTATACAACAGTGTCTTTAGTTAACGGCACAGTATTATTTACTCCAAAATTTTTTAAGAGAGTAGATCTCACGTTAAGTGTTCTTACCACACATATACACACAGAGAAAAAACAAATAATGAAAAAAGAAAAACACACAGACACAAGGAAACTGGCAAGGTTTGTCTGTGACCACAGAATCACAGGTGTTTGCATATATCTAAACATCAAATCGTACACATTAAATACATGCAGTTCATTGTATCAATTATACCTCAATCAAGCTGATTTTTAAAAAGAAACTATTGAAAACAAAAGAATGTACAAAACTTTGATTCTGTTTTATTTATATTGCAAATGGCTTCTATCAGAATCTGAGTAAAATAACCCCTGCTCTCTCTGAAAATGATCACTAGCCGCCATAAGGACACAGTATGCCTTACTAAATTATGCTGTCAACTGAAAATTAGCAATTGACCTGGGCATCCTTTTTTAATAAGAACATCCCTGCTGGTATTGATTTATAGGGAGAATTGTTTCCTGTTGCAATATGAGTAGTAATAATTTTTCCTTGGAGACACCTTATGTTTCCAAGCATTCCTATAACAGATGAGATTTTAACAAGGCAGGAGTGATTTCATGTGATTGGAGGCTGGTTGTTATGCACTGGTGATTTATTTAATTGAACACGATCTAGAAGACTCCAGTATTACCAATGTGCTTCAGCAACAACTGCTTAACACATATCTGAAAACAGACATGGAACCTGAGATTCTAGAAACATTGAGGCACTTTTAAAGTCATGAACAGAAAAGAAGTCTAATTTTAATTTGGAGCCGTCTAGAACTCTCCCAAAATATCTTCAGTTTTGAAAAGAACATGATAACCTCGCACTTTCTTATCAATATTTACCTTGTCTATGGGTTGACTGTTCTGTGTGTGCATGAGGAGGTGTTAAGACTCTGGCTGAGGCTCTGGGTTCTAACACAGCTGTTACTCAATGAGCCATCCTCTTCTGTCATTCTTGTTCCCTTGCTCACTTGGTTCACCTGTCAGAGACAATGTCTTTGAAATAGATAAAAGCACATTTCTATACAGGCAGAGGCCTTGCTAATCTCAAGCTTTCCGAAGAGAATATCAACTCTACCCACAAGTCATTATCTATGAAGCCATGAAAATTGGTCCCCTTTAAGAGACAGATTAGGTAGCACGACTACACTACCTGCCCGGGCACAAGACCTTGAAGTCATTGCTATTCAGTCTTGATCAAAAACTTCCTGGAGAAAATTCACACATTCGGGGAGGGATCGCCCTCTTCCTCCGAAGGAGTTTGCCATTCATGTCTAAGTCACAGGAAATCTGGGAGTTGGATTCCTGAGCCATGTCACCCTGGCCCCAAAATACCCTGCTCATATTTTAGTTCGCTTTCGCACAATAGTGTCTACATCTATTCAATGTCAGTATGACTGAATTATATAATTAATAGATTTTTTTTTTCCTTCCTTTTGCATTGACTGCTAAAAAGTTTAGAACTGCCCTGGTTAATTCCATTTTGCCTCATTCTCGGCACCATGTTATAGTTGCATCTTTGGTTTATTTTCTTTTTGACCTTTCCACTTTTAACATTTATCATTTACTTGGAGTTCAGTTTTCTTTAAATGTGCCATAAATCTTTTATTGAAGAAGATGTGGCATGCTTCATAAATAAATGGCAGGGTCAGATGAGTGTCCTCAGGGAGAATACTGCTACCTGAAGCTACTGAAACTTTAAGGACACCTCTTTGTGCACAATCCAACTAGAAACCACCTCTATCTTATTGAAGTCTTCCAATTCTTAGTAAACAAAACAACAAAATGAAATTGCATTCACACAACAAAAGAGAAATTTGCTAACCACAAAATGCCTTATTTCTGAGATAAATGGGCAAATGGAAGAAAACAAAATATAAAGAGGGGAAAATAACAGATGCCTGTCCCATTTATGTGAGGAAAGATAATTCCTATTTCTAACAAGTGGCCTCTCTTTAATAATTCCCTAGAAGGTCCTGCCTCTGAGGGAGTTTTCCTCCAAGAGGTTTTACATTGGTTGACAGAAACACCTTGAGATGAGCGGTTAACTTAAATCATTCCCAGAAGCGGAGTAAAGGAACTTTTCCCCAGCTTTATTAGATGTGATCGGGAACATTTTCTATGAGAATACTGACAGAACCAAAAAGTACGACTTGTGAGTTTTTAGACAAGAAGGTGACAAATTAGTCATTGAAATCCTGGGGAGGAGGGACAGCAAGAAATTAGAGCCTTGGGTGATAAACTCTCAGAACATGAGCTTCAAAGAATCTTGGGTTTTAGAAGGAGGAAGCTGGACTAATGACCTGGAAACAGTAATGAGAAACATTAAGGACTCCTATTCGTTATTTATCGTTGTATAACAAATTAACTTGAAACTTAAAACAACAGTCCTCATGTATTATCTCTCATGGTGCGCGAGTCAAGAATTCAGACAAACCACATGGGGGATGGTAATCCCCACACCGTGAGGTCTGGGTGTCCGTTCAGAAAACAGAGCCTGGGGACCGTGTCCCCTGAAGTTTCGTTCACTTCTGATAGTAGCAGTTATCTGTGAGCCTCGCTGGGACTGTCAGCTGTGGTGTCCACACATGGCTCTCCAAGTGGCCTGGGCTGCCTCGCAGAGTAAGGCTGGGGTCCAAGGGCGAGCAAGCACCCCAAAAGAAAGAGAACGTTAGGCAGAAGTTGTATTGCCTTCTATCACCTAGCCTTAGAAGTCGCATAGCAAAACTTCTGTCACATTCTAGTGTTTGAAGCAGTTACAAAGGTCCATCTGAGTTCAAGGGAAGAGAACACAGATACCAACCCCAATGACAGAGCGACAACAGAAGAGAGTGCAGATGCCACTCCCAATGAAGGAGCATCAACGTCATTATCGTACCAAGAGCACCTGGGATGGTGACAATGTGGCCCAAATCTGTTGGGTCAACATTTGGATTGCTGAAACATTTTGTTTTTCTTTAAAAATAAAACATTTTATTAATTTATTATCTAACCATTAATTTATGACAGTGGCCATCCTATGACATCTCTCCCATCATGGTACATACATCTGTCATGACTGCTGAACAGGCAAAACAACAGCACATTACTATTTTTTTTTTCTTTATGTTCACAGTGTTGACTATGTTTAACATGTGTAGTAATTCTGTTTTTTAACACTAAATCTCCCCAATTAATTTGGTGACGTTTTCAGGGAAGACTGATAATGGAGTGGACTTCTAAAAGTGAATGACTAATCTTTCCGGGGGAAGCACGTGGAATGGAAAGGTCAGGCTGGGGCAGGTTCATTCTAGGAAGAACAACGTGCATTGCTGGATTTTCTTTTAGGATAGTCACTGATTGAGTGAAGAGGACACAGCAGAAAGGAGACAGGCTAGACGTGAAGCATCCGGCCAGTGAAATCATGTAGGAGAGAGGCCATCGGTGAACAAGACCCGTGGCTGTGGAGACTACAAGGGGATGGTGCTCAGGTCAAGGCCACTTGGGAGGCAGAATCAGAGGGTGGTGAGTGACTCGATTTTAGTGCCAACTGTGTGTTTAGCACGGACGTTTTTACCTGGGTCAAACAGAATGGAAATGATGCCCTAGCGATTCAGAGAACACGAGGAAGCGGAAAGAAACACGCGTGTGTCTCCGGCTTTCTCTGACAGCCCTGCATCTGGGAGACTCTTGCTGCCTTTTTCCAGGCGGTCCTCCTCGTTCTCTTGTTCGCTCTCACTGCCTGCAGCGCCGCTGACCACCTTTCCAAACCATTCGCTAGAGTCTGAGGTTTCCTTTCTCTACCCAAAATATGTCTCTTTGTTCCAGGGCTGGAAACACAGCTCCTGTACATCACATCTTCCTATTTCTCCTCTCTATCATCTTCATCTTGCTCCACCTGTCATGGTCCCGGAGGAGCAGATCAATCACTATGATAGAATCAAAAATACGATCATCCCAGGGCTCGTGCAGAGGCTTCCTTGCTCCTGTCTTGTCGGCAGGCTCCACCATAGGAAGCAGCAGCAGAAGGGAGAGCAGAGCGGATGGAGGAGGGTTTCAATCTCCCAGCTCCCTCCCTCACTACAGGACACCTACAGGAAGCAGGTGGCAGCTACCACATAGCTGGTTCCCATCTCTCTCTCTCTCTCTTTCTCTCTCTCTCTCTCTCTCTATCTCTCTCTCTCTCTCTTTCTCTCTCTCTCTCTCTCTCCCTTGCTCCCTGTCCCTCTCCCTCCTCCTCTCTCTGTCCCTCCCTGTCTCCCCCCCTCCTCCTCCTTCCTAAGTTGATTCTATGATTCTGAGAACTTCTCTTTTCTCGCCTCTCCTTACTCCTTCAGGCCTAGGGGTAGGAATGGAGCCCCTGTGACCCATTTCTAGCTCAGGGTCCTGCACTTTCCATTTGGGTCTCCCTACATTCAGTCTCCATCTATGTAAATAGTGCCTTGATTAAACTGTTGTCAAATTGCTCAAATTGCGTGTAACATCTGTTTCCTGCTGAGATGTTAACTGATGTAGCAATTGGTCCTGGAAATAGCTTTAGGAAATAGACCTTCCACATGGGATTCTGGGATCAGGCAACTCTCCTTGCCACAGGGAAAGGCGACACAAGTAACTAACTGCAGGGTGCGGAGGTGGTCATGATTATTCAAATTGACACAGAATACATTGAAGGGCACATAGAGGTCAAGGTGTTGAAAAAAGTCAATTTGCTGTAGCTGTTAGTCTCTATGATGACAAGGTAAGTTAAAAGAGAGTGACATTCGGTGGCTATTTTTCTGATAACTCTAGAGTAGTGGCTCTCAATTGGTGGCAATTTTGTCCAAGGAACCTTTGACAATGTCTGTCAATTGTTTTGATGGTCACAACTTAGGGGTGAGGGTTAGTATTTGTATCTAGTGGGCAGAGGCCAGAGATGCTGCCAAATGTCCTCTGACGTAGAGAACAGCCTCACCACAAGGGACCCCTTGGCCAAAACAAGTCAACAGTGAGAGGAAGCAGTGAATGTCCAACTGCAAGCGTGAGTGGAAATCAGGAAGACTAGGTGACAGATGAAAGGAAATCCTCATCTCCCAGAGTATGGGGGTGGGTAGGGCTGCGGACCAAGCCAAGGTCTGATCATAAAGACTACGGAGAAGTCCTCAGCCCTGCCAGGTGCAAACATACCAAGGTCAGGGTCCTGCTAAGGGGGCAGGAGGCCCTGAGACACAGGACAGGGGCATTTGAACTGAAAGAGACAAGGCGCGGGAACACTGAACTACCAAATATTTCTGGAACTTCTGCACATAGAGCTAGCCCCTGGCTTCGGGAGAAGGAGCTAGTCTCCCAGTTCGTGGGTGATGTCACTTAAACACGTAGCCCCACAAGAAGATGCCAATTCTCAGGACACCCCCTTTACCCGATGTCTCTAGGCTCCTAATTAGAATTCGATTCCAGCACAGACAAAACAACGAAGGACCAGGTCTGCTCTGGAATCAGATACAGACACCCCCCAAAATATGGAGTTAAGCCACTCTCTATTGGCAGAAGCCAGAGAGCAGGTGACGAGTAGGCCCTAAGTCTGTCACATCGAGGAGGGTTAAGTGTGGGTTTGAGTTGGCCGTATGTCTGCAGCCACTGCAGGATTTGGGTGTAAGACATTGTCCAAGCAACTGGGCAGGGGGGTGTAAGTCGCCCGACAGGGTGGCTAAAGGAAGCAGGGACTCAGCAGTGGTTGGCAGCCTCTGCGGTGTGAACGCACGTTCTAGCAGAGGTTTTCCACTTCCATCCGGAGCACCTGGGAACTTGGAAATAAGAAAGCCGGCGCCCCAGCTGCTGTGGGACTGGAGCAGTGGGTCTCAGACCTGTCACATGGAAAGTGCTTGAGGAGGTTTCAGAATCCACAAAGCCCGGGTCACGTCCCAGGCCAAGAAAAGCAGGAACTCCAGGACTAGGACTTCGGCTGCTGCACTTTTGAAGCCAGCCAGGTGACTCTAAATGCAGACCAGAGTGACAAAGGCATCTGAAGGTCAACAGAAGTGGGGGTCCTCTGACAAGCACCCTGCAATGCACCTTTAGCATTCTATCCAGAAACTTCTCTAGGCTGTCCAGAGAGCTCTAGCAACTTTAACCAGCATGATTATGCAGTGAGAACAGTGATGTTCCAAGGTTTCTAGATACTCCCTGTGACTTGATTCTAACCCTTGGAACCTAGAATGTCACTATGACCCAGTAGCAGATTGACTCAGGGGATGCCAGGTGCCTGATGGAGCCCCAACCCCTACAGAGGGGTTCGTGGGACTGTGGAGCCATCCTGAGGGATTTGTCCAGACCCATAAAGTATAATCAAGATACACACACTCCGTCATTGAGAAAATATCCTTGTTGATTGCCTGATCAGCGAGGTAAAGACTGTTGTAGTAGAAAAGGCCAGATGGAAGCCCCTGGAAATGTTCTTTCTTCCACTGACCTCACTTCCTAGGGAATTTAAGAGATCAATGACCCCCACTGAAGACTTGAAAGGTGTTTGGGTCACATATTATGTCGCTGTTGACCTCACCTGCTTGGCTGCTATGAAAGTGTGACAGGGGGTGGACTTACTTCCTTTCACTGAAGGCAAACCCTAAGCCCCCAATGCGACATCCCTCACCAGGGTAACCAACCTGCTACCTGATGCAAGTTGTTATCTTGCAGCCCCTTTAATCACATAAGAATGGTGACTTGTCTTCACAGGGCCATATACATGTTCTCGGTACAAATCAGTCTTGCTGGCCCCATTCTGCCCAGCCACTATTTATAGACTCAGAATGTCTCCTTCAGTATGTAATCCTGCCCATACCGCTTCTGTTCAAGGACCTGATTTTACGGTGAAGAATGTGTAACTCTGCAATTGTGCTCCTACCGCCTGCTCTTTATCCCAGAAGCTGAAAGGTCACTTATTATACCAGCTGGGAGAGTGTCCTGCTAAGCTAGGTACTGTCATAGAAGATGCAGTATGTTCCTTAACCGGTGGCTGATATATGGTACCATCTCAGCCGTAGTCAAGTTCAGTGGCCCTGGTTCTAAATAAACCCTCAACGAATGGTCACTTTTGTTCCCTACATTCTGCACCTCTTTAGTCCCCATAATCTCAGTCAGATTCCCAAGGGAGAGGGGCTTTCAGGGGGAAGCATAGTCAGGATTCCACAATTTGAAGGCTGAGAGTATTCTTGGCCATTTTGGACCCCACACGCTACCAAACACACAGAGAAGGGGGGACTTTCATTGTCAGATGCGATTAATCCCCAGGGGTTGATACTACACTCTGAGGGCAAGAAGGTTCCATATTAGACCCAGAAGATTCCTTATCACGCGAAAACTCTGGACATCCAATAAAGATAAGACCTCAAGACCTTATGGCCCAACTAAATGAAGATCCGGGTCATCCTACCAGGCAAGAACCCTGCTTTGATGAGGTGCTAATAGAGTGTAAGGAGAATATAGCACAGGTTGTGAAAGAAGAGGGCAATGACCGCCCACACCAGCCTGTGATGAGCTACCTAACTGGGGCTATAGCAGCTCTTTTTATAGTAACTGTGGGTTTCTTTCTTCTTATTCTCTGCCACCTTATATACACACCCCTAGTTGTAGCTACTGTTTTAAGCTTCAAGGAAAAGTATGCTGGTCTAGAGGCCTCCCCATGATGCAATGTTAGCCGGTGTGATGTGCTGGGTTCCCCATGCTGAGGACGTGTATTTCTTACCTGGATGCTGTTCAAGGGTGGAGGCTAAGGCACCAAAGGAATGGACGGTGTGGACGTCTTTCCACCGGCCTCTCCAGATCCAGGGTTTACCCTTCCCCGCCTTGCTGCATGCCTTCCGAAGCTGTCCAATAAGGACTGAGCGTTTGACCTCTGGCTTCCAGCTGACTTTAGACAACAAGGAGCATTAACAAGACATCAGAGGGAGGTAGGCAGGGAGAGCTGCCAGACATGGAGGGTATTTCTCTCCTGATTTTCTCCCTGTGGGGTTGCGTGGACCGGGAATCTGCTTCTCCCAAGGTGATGGGTCCCTGCACGCTGCCCTCCACGTCTCCAGATTCCGGTTCAGTGTTTCTGCGGCTGCCCATCAGAGCCACGAGTGTGCCAGGGCTGGGCACCAGCCCTACCCAGCCCCCCATGTGAAACAAGTCTTCATGAAACTTGCCTCAGCTTGCCCAATCTGAGTGCCATCTGCTTATGTGTTTTTGCCAGGGCCCTGGCTGATACAGTTCCTCTTTCAATGAGCTTCTTCTTTTATACTTTTGTTCTGTAAAGAGATTTAGGAATTTTTAATTAAAAAAAAAGTTTCCACAAAAAAAAAAAATCTCATTTTGACATTTTTTTTTTCTAACATTTGGGGATGGTGAAATCTAAATAGCCCTGATTTTGGATTGCAGTCTGCCAAATTACAGTGTAAATAGCTTTGATTTGGAATTGTATGCTCCAGAATCGAGGTTATTTGCAAATTTATTTTGCCAAAATCAGAAACCAGGTTTGAGAGTCCCAATCCTGTTATTTAAGGGAAATATTGTAACGAACTGAGCATAATTGTAGAAGGGAAGCATGGAAACATTTTTCTTGCCCGTATATATCTAATTTGCAAAGCACAAACAATATTTAAGCCATTCATTTCTCCTCATTTGCTCAGTTATTGCAGTTCCTTCAATCAGAACCATAGTTCTCTCCGGGAGCTGATGCCCAGCTGAGCGTGTGAATTCAGCGCCCCGACGCTGCCCGCTGACTCAGAATTTCTAAAGACTCTTTAACGAGCTAGCCCAAGAAATGAATACATTTTATTTCTCTTGAGAAATATTCAAAATCTGAATATAAGCAAAAATAAACACATTTGAGGATGGGAATTATAAAATAACTATTCGAAATATGTGATCTTTAAGAAGAACAAGCTAAAATTACTTCTCTTATGTTTCCAGGTAGCAATATACTTGAACAGTTTGTTCCTGTGCTTATACATATGGAAAAGCTACGTAGTCACTGACTATATTTCTGCATATTATAATTTCAAGAGTGTTCTTCAAGCATCTGGGTGTTAAAGTATGATCCTTTCAGACTTAGAGTTATTAAGAATAATGCCCCCAGATTTTAGAACAAGATGGTAAGTGTTAGGTACTTTCAAAGCCCTAAGTGAGACAGATACCGGATCAATTCAGAGAAGTGGTTGGAGACAATGGTCAGTACTGGGGTGAGCACCACTGTAAGCACCTTAAGCCAGCGGGCGCTGGGGACACAAGATGGCCACTCCATTGTCATTCATCCTGTTCAGCAGTAAATGTAACCTTTGCTGTGCGTTAGAATCACTGGGGATCTATGTGATGCCTGGCTTGCACTCAGTACAATTAACAAATAGGAAAATACTGACTGGATAAGGTTGCATATTAAAGTGGGCAGGGGCTGATTGGACTCTATTCTCCTATCTTTACATTCAGGGAAATGGGGGTAAGATATTAATCAGCCCTAATTTAGGGGTTACATGTCTAGATAACCAAAGAATATAAACAGTAGAAAGTGTTTAAATTCCATAGTAGTAGAATGTAAATAAAATGGAATAATAGGGCAATTTTTAAAGATGATAAGGAAAGAAAAAATAAGAAAACACACAAAAGTAGAAAACTAGAAATCATAATATAAAATCTGGGAAACAAATGCAAATAAAGCTATAATCACAATAAACTGAGAAAACTAAACTCACCACTTGAAATATCAAGATTATTAACTACGTTAAAAATTTTTGAAGTCCAATTATATGGCATTTATTAGAGATGCTACTAAGACTCCACCAATACAAAGTAAAATTTACCCAAATAACATGAGATTAGTGCTTAGATAGCCATTATGTGTTGATAAAAAGTTCAAATCACCAGGATAATAGACAAATTTGTAATGTGTCTGTTTAATAGTATAACTTCAAAATATATAAAGCAAGAATGGTTAGAACTACAAAGACAAATTGATAAAACTATCATAATAAGGACAAATTTTAAGATAACTCTCTTTATAGTTTACAAATCAGTACAAATACAAAAATTTAGTCAACATAATTAAGAAGCATTGTCTAATGGACATGTATAGAACACTATACTAAAATACTGAAGAATATATATATATGTTTTCAATATTTTTATGAATGCTGATCATGTACTAGGCTATACAAGAGATCTCAACAAATTTCAGAATAACACTATCACACAGACTATTATTCTCCAATCACATTATAATTCAGTGGAAATTTAACACATAGTAGATAACCGCAATAGTCCCTAAAATTTAAAAATTAACAAAACAAAAATTCTTCCATTTGTGCTAAGGATATCAGTGAGACTTAGGAAACATAGAGCCGTCATTAAAATATTATATATCTAATCTAGTGGGGTGTAGTTAAAATTGTATTTGGAAAGAACTGTGCACTCATATAAATATTTAAAAAGAAGAAATACTGACAAATCATAAACTTAATGTTCATCTTGAAAAGTTAAAGAAAAGAACAACAAAGCAAATAAAGTTACAAAGAAACAATAAAGGTAAGAATAGAGTTAATAATATATATTAAAATGATACAATAGATGGAATCACAAAAGCCATAAAAACCTCTAAATGACAGATTTGAACATTCCAGTTTGATCAACATTGAGGTCCTAATAGGCCTGGGCTGTGAATATTGAGGTTCATAAAATGTTTGCTTTACATGTTGAAAAATATTTCAATAACAATATTTAGATTCAGGCGTAGCAAACTTGTATTACACAATTGCAGGAAGTAGACAAAACTGCTATAGGACTGTGTCACTAAAACAGACTTCTCAGTCTTTTCTATTGACTTAAAAGAAAACAAAGAGCCCTCAAAATCTAGCTTCATAAGGTAGATCTTGAAAATTGCCTGATTATAGATTTCCTATGAATGCCAGTGTGTGATAACTGAGTTAGAACTGGTTTCCTTTAGAAAAAGTGAAAAAATGTGTTTGTATTTCTAGTATAGTGGGTCAATTTTGTTCCACTTATGCCCTTCCCTCCCCATTACATAATATCATATCTGAGGATGCACTTAGGGAAAAGGTGACAATTGCATGTACCATTAAATAAGATAGAATAATAATAAATGGCTAAACTACTCCCCAAATGAGAACATGCAACTTCTAAGGAAGTAGGTAGGAAAAAATATATGAATAAGAATAAAAGCAAAACCTTGAGGTTATTAATGAAAACACATTAAGAAAGGGTAAGTTACATGGCAAAGATCTGAAGGCATACAAATGTTTCAATATTAGGAAAACTACGATCATAGTAACATGAATGTCCGTGGAGTCCACGGTGATTTCTTCAGAGGTAGAGCGTGGATGTGTAGAGATGAGGAGTGTAGGAAGATTTGATCATAATCTGTCTTCATAGGAAGGAAGCTAATAAAAGTGTAAGCTAAATAATTATGCAAGAGTAGAATAGTATGGATTTAGGAATCTAAAGTTAAATACCAGCAGAAACCACTCCAAATATGGAGTGTGGTTCTCACTAGGGAGCGGGAAGTGAGAGTGGGAAGGAGTAAATGAGAAGACACCAGTTTTCTGTTATCATGATAGTAATTCAATTTGACATTTAAAAGATAGCACAAGTATTTCAGTGACAAAAATTAAATGAAAAGATTCAAAAGACATGTGGAGCATAACTGCAATTATGTATTTATGTGTGTGTATGTATGTATATGTCGACACATGCACATAGGCCACTCATACTACATCAAAGATGCTGTCAGCTATGTGATGGTGTGCTCACAATTTTATCACAGAGTAGTGGGATTATGGGCAAGTGTGCTTTATTCCTTACACTTAACTGTATTTCCAGAATGTTCTATATTGTTAAACACATGTTTATATGTCTTAAAATTTTTCAAATTAAATCTGCCAAATACATGCAAACAGCCTTAAGTGCTAGGGACTCTAAGGCGAATAGGGCGCCAACATTTATAACCAAGGATGGTAACCACAGTGACGTCCCCAGGCAGCTCAGAGGCAACAGCGAGCCAACTCTAGCCCAGTCTTTCAATCAGTTGACTCTTTTGTGTTTCCTTCTTTGACCTTTGTTCTCTAGGGTTGGCAGAGAAGAGGTAACAAGTCCTGTTGTCACTGCTGGAACCAGGGAGCAAAAACAAAACTTTGCTCTTAATAATTGTCATGTGTTGCACATGCTCAGAGCATTTCTATTTTTATGTGACAGCTCTAAGGCTGTGCTCATTGCCATATATTCTGTAGTGCATAAACCCCGTGTCGTCTACTGCAATGTGTGATCTATTTGGGGAGGTATTTGTGTGGTTTTCTCTGTGAGTTGTTTTTATTTTCTATGAACTTCTCATGTGTTAATCATTGTATTCTTAAATGTATGTTTATCGAAATGATGGCTTTCATGTGAGATGTTGATTGTATTTGCTGTCATTTCTGACTACTTGTGAAATATTTTTAAATTATCATGAAGATCAAATCTTTACATTAAAAAAAGGAAGGTCTGTAACAGAGGGCAGAGGGCTAATGGGCTGTGACTCATCACAAATGAATCCTAAGTTTTATAACAAGAATCTATCAGCAGTAGAAAATGTATCTGGACACAGACCAATTGCCTGAAGTTAGTACACAAGCTAATTTTAGACCATTTCACTTCTACTCCTTCCGTGAATGACATGAACAATATGATTGAGTCACTTTGCTGAAAACAATTGAACAAGACTGACAAATGCATAATGCTTCAGACCATGAAATCCCAATTGATCCAACCGCAGATAAATTCATCGTGCCTACAGAGACGTTACTGTAGCTACAAGCTGAGCTCTTCCCCCAGTTTAAAAACTGCATGGAAGTGGGCCAGGTCTGCGGCATAATCCACTCAAGCATGTGTCTTCAGGTAACGTGTTCTTTTTAATCAGAAGATTCTTCTGTAATTTAATTTCTTTTCTTCATAATACTCTTGACAAATGCCATTGCAAAGTCTCTTGACAAGAGATTTTATGCTTTCTTTGGAAGTATTTCCGGTATGATTGGGCAGAGTTGGGTAGCAACAAGAAACACAAGTTGTCTGGCCTGTGAACAGCTGGTAATGAGCTATAACCCAGATTGGTGACTGTAGCAATTCTGTTTTATCAAGTGTGAGCTCAGCCCTTGAAGGATGGCCATTTCAGGGTACAACCAGTTCTTTACATCCAAGTTGAGAAACCGAGTCAATACGCAGGCTGTGTTTGGAAATCACAGATGGGGTCATAAGATCTACAAAAACATGAGTGAGTCTAGGTGAAAATCATCACCTTTTCCTCCCTCCCCAGACGACTCGTTCCAGCTGAATGTGTAGGTCACAGGACTTCTCTCTACCCCAACAAAGTCCACTGGCTACGTGCACGGAAGCTGGCCTCAAAGCCGGGTCCTTCCTTCAGTCTCAAAGCAAGTCAGGCTTGGAGGTTGCCCAATGGACTGGAAACCCCGTGAGGTTTGCTGTCACTAATTCTGTGATGGGAAAGAAGCTAGGAAGGGTGTGGATCAAGGCCTTGCCAGGAGGTGGCAATAGGCTCTCAAAATGTACCTCCCAGGTGGCCAGGAACTTCCGGGTTCCAATGGGGTGACAGACAGAAGGAACCTGTGAAAGATTCAGGTCCCACTCACCAAACATCCTCAAAGACCAGCTGAGAAGGGGTGATTTGAAAAAAAAAAAAAAAAATCATGCCTGAAAGTAATCCTAGGTTTGCATTTTATCGTTGTTGTTATTTTATGTGTTTCTTACAACAGTTGAAAATGTGGGATATATATTTTTAAAGCCCTAAGGAGACAGTAATAACCATGCACAAAGCTCCCATCCAGATGTGGTCTCTTCACTGACATCATTTCTGAGAACAGGCTCATGGCCGAGGCTCTGGCCCGCAGCTCACAGGAGTCACAACCACCTGTACACACAGGTGCCGCCACCTGGAGCCCAGGACCTGGCTAGAAGGTACTGCTCCCAGCTCTGAGGCTTGTACTCTGAGAAGAGTCAGACATGTGGCCCCTGTTGAAAAGCGTCTATGAAACCACGTTCTTAGAGGCGTGATCTTCGGAGGCGCCTACTGGTGGCCAGCCCAGAGCTGACAAACCCAAACGTAGATGGAACGGCGTAACCAAGACAGCGCTCCCCATCTGGCTTTTCTACCTCTGTATTGTCACTGCCCCCCCCCAATTCTCTTCATGATATTAAATGATGGCTCAATGTCATTACACACTTACCTAACTCCACACAATGCACAACACCAAGAACCAACCTTTATGTAAATTGTGAACTTTGAAAAAAAATTCCTCTGTGCTCTGCATACATATCTCTCCTCCTCCCAACTCCTAACAACTGACTTTTTTACTGGGCCCATTGTTTAGTTTTACCTTTTCCAGAATGTTTTGTTTTCAAAGCCACATAGCAATTGAATTCATCTTGTCCAAACTAATCTGCAATCATCTTTTGTCATATATTATTTTTGTATTGATTGCCTTCCAAATTTAACCTCTTCATCCCTTATTCTGATCATACACTAAGGCACTTTTTTCTTTTTTGGTAGCTTTTATTCTCATGGAGATAATTAATCTCCAACATGATTTTAATAAATGCATTGTATTCAATTATATAGATTCAGTCGAATATATTTATTTCTTCAACATAGGTCAGTTGGGTTACTTACTTCTTTTTTATTTTTTTTAAGATTTATTTTTATTGTTTTGACAGAGAAACAGACAGAGAGAAGGGGGAGGGCCCAGAGCAGTCTCCATAGTTGACAGCATTAGTTTTCCATATAGTTTCACTCCACAGGTGGGCACGGGGCTGCGCAGGCCAGGACCTGGGCTGGGAGCCTCCCGCATAGGAGCGCCCCTCGCAAAACTGGACTGGAGGCACACCCCAGTTCAGCACATGGGTCCACCTGGGCCAGAGCCGGGATTCGATCCTCCGTCTCCAGGGCTGCAAAGCAAGCGCTTAACCCGCTGAGCCATCCCAGCTTCCCCGGGTTACTTCTAATTTCTAATATTATCGAAGAATGTTGCAGTGAATATTCTTTCCAGAATTTTTTTAACATATCTAATTATTTCCTTAGCGTAAGTTAAAATGAATTTCAACATTCAAAAAGTAGAAAAAATTACATTTATATCTATATCTGTGTCTATCTTGATCTATATCCGTATTCAATTGTCATTTCTATACCTATCATTTATCTCACTTATCTATCATCTATCTGCCTATCTATCCATTGATCTGTCTATCCATCCATCCATCCATCCTTATTATCTATCTATCTATCTGTCTATCTATCTATCATCTGTCTATCTATCTATCTATCTATCTATCTATCTATCCATCCATTCATCCATCCCTATCATCTATGTATGTATGTATGTATCTATCTATCTATCTGTCTATGTATCTATCTATCTATCATGTATCATGAGAGATATGACAGTGGAGAGAAGCTATGCTGGATTATACTTCTTAAATACAGTCCATGAAAGTACAAATTTCCCAGAACTATTAACAATACTAGGAAATGTCATATTTTTTTAAAATCTAATTTGAAAGTCTGGATTTGCTAGCCTCTTATTTCTGGTAATTTAGAAATATTTTTATATTTTTTACTAAACTTGGTATTTTTAAATGTAATTGCCTGTCCATCTGTTTTATCCATTCTTCTATTAAAGAATCAGCCTTTTTAATACTGGTTTACAGAATTGTTTTAAAACGAAGGCTGGGCATTGTGCAGAAAAGGGTTGAGATAGCAGGTCTGAGACTGCTCTACTTAGCAGGATGGGCTGCAAGATAGGCGCAGGCGGGTTGGCATCTGGCAGCTTATATTTGGGGACCATTCCCACCATAGGCTAACTGACGAGCGTGCAGCACTGCACTTGAACTACTCGTACAGCCGTGGGGCTTGTGTTGGGCACCTGCGTTCCTTCTGGCAGGGTGACATTTGGGGATGGCGGAGGGTACGTTGGGGTCAGCATGATTAAAAATCCCTGGGCACAGCTTCCCAGAGAGACAACACGTCACAGGAGTTTGTCGCAGTTTGGTACTGTTTGGAATTAGACCTGCCCTCTGTGAGGCCCCCGGGAGGAGCGGGGTGACCTGGTCTCCTCCCGCTTCATGCACCCACCTGTGCCCTTGGCCAATTTGTTCCATGTCCTTCCTCTGTCCTGGTGGAGCCACAAGTGTGACTACAGGCTGAGGGCTACAGGACACCCAAAGACTCACCAGGCCAGGGAGCGACTTGGGGACCCCGGCCTGGGGATTAGTCTTGACTCTTGGAATTCAGGTATGGTTTTTCAACATTTACTACTGCCTTTCTATGTGCCTTGTGGCATCTGGGGATCCAAGGAAGGTTGGGTGTGTGCAAATCAGACGTTTCGGTCCCCGGAGTCACCCTTCCCCAAACAGCTTCCCTGAAGCTCCTTCCTGTTGCTCGCTTCCTGGAAATCATTATTGTCGGGCTGCTGTGTCCCCAGGACGATCCTGGCACCACTGGAAAGACAGGCAGAAAGACAATCATTGTACTACCGGGGGTGCGTCCTTCGCGAGCACCGGCCGTACTCGGATTGCCTCAGTTTCTAAGCGTTAGATATTCTTAGTTGGAACCTGTGAAGAAAATGAATTCTTAAAGTTATCCGGGCATGAAGCAATTGTCAAGATCAGCAGCTGGCTGCCTTCCAACTCAACTCCACGTGCCTTTTTAAATGGTGTAAATTCCTCCCAGGCCCTTGAAATATTTTATTACTTTTACTTTGCAGTGTTATGAATTTTCATCTTTTCTTAGTCCTTCTAAGTAGGTTTTCAAATGAGGGATGGGAGAACTGAAGCAAATATTTTAATGTATCTCCTAGCAGTTACCGTTTTCCATGCACAATCTTTAACAGAGATCATAAAGCAAGTTCTAGATTGCAACTCTGTTAACACAGGAACATTCATACATCTCTGAGGGAAAAAAGATATAAAGAAAGGCTTTGGAAGGTAATGTCTCACTTTTTAAAAAAAAGCGGCTCAGGTAATTTGATATAAACTCTGAAGAGGCAGGAAAAATTATTCAAGTTAATTAGAAGTAAAAATTGGTTTTATGTTGCTTTATCTAATTCTGCTTCTGCAGAGTAAAATGAAATATCTTTGTAAAATTAAGTCCCTCGGTGCAAGCCGCCAACTATGCAAATAATTTTGTCATTTTGAGCACATGCTGAAAAAGAACACCATTTGCTGTATTAAATGGACAGAGATGGCTTCAGAACTGGCAAATGACGGTCATGACAGGAAAATAGGATCCAGTGCTCTGGGGAAGGAGTAAGAGAAATAATAAAAATGGTGAAAGAAGCCAGGGGGGTGAGGTAGGTGGCATCAGGTTCTGTCCATCAGCAACAACAAAGCCACAGACACTCCTGAGAAAAATAACAGAGATAGACCAGAATAACAAATAAATTTCTGAATCTGATTTTCAAGCTAAGATTTTTTTTTTAAGTCTACAAATCTATTTACTTCATGACTGCCCTGTGCTTGACTTTTAAATCTTGATCTCTGTCTCTTGGCTGGACTATTTCAAGCTCTACGTTAAATCATGACACACGGGCTATTTATTTTCTGACTCATTTTCATGGGACGTCTTTCTGTTCACTTTCAAACGTCTTTAGAAATGGAACCGGTTATAACATTCCTGCTCCAGAGTTCTTGCTGCCAACTCAAGGGAATAAGAAGTTCAACAAACCCTCTTCCAAAGTAAGTTACTGTGAAGGGCAACAAAACTGTCCAAAAAACATCCACGCCAACACTCTGGAAACTGACCCAAGGCGAACGCCAAGGGGTGTCCAACCTTCTGACTTCCCTGGGCCACAACAGAAGAACAAGAATGGCCTTGGGTCACACATGAAATACAATAACACTAATGATAGCTGATGAGCAGGGGGAAAAAAAATCACCCCCAAAAAAGTCTCATACTGTTTTCAGAAAGTTTGCAGACTTGTGCCGGGCTGCATTCGAAGCCGTCCTGGGCCACAGGTGGCCGGCGGGCCGGGGGTTGGACAAGCTTGGCGTCTACCACACAGAGAAGGATGAGAGAGCTGGCAGTTGGGCTGAGGTGGGGGTTGTATTTGCAACAAGCCCAGAAGGTCATCCGGGGACTTCACAGGAAGTTTTAGAAGGTGAGACAGTCACAGGGGCTGATGCACAGATCCTGGCTGGTGCACGGAGAAGGGAGGGGACCAAGCCACCCAGCGGCCCTGGCCAAGAGGATGCCGTGGAAGGGAACAGCTGGAGCAGATCTGAAGATAACTGGGTGCCGTGTCCACCAAGGAGTCCACCGGCTGAGAGTAAAAACCTCACAGGTGTGAGGTGTTCGAGCCCCACCTCCGACAAAAGAAGGCATGGGTCCCCAGGGGCTCACCCTGGAGTATCGGTTTGAATCAAAGCTGAGCACCCACATATTGAATACTAGTGTGGGGGGGGGGTGTTCAGAGTCTATTCATAAACAAAAGCCTCTGAGGACAGAGTTCTAGAGAAAGAACTTGGTCCGAAAAGCCGACCAATAACACCCCAGCAGGTGGGGACGAAAGGCGAAGCTGCAGGTTGTACAGACTCCCACAGCCTCACATCCGCAGCTGAGCCCAGCCAGGGCTGCTCTCGGAGTCCCCCGAGAAGGGGCAATGTCACGGAGAACACATGGAGCTATTTTCGCTCTCTACTGCGGTGGCTTTGCTGCCTCTCAAGGTCAGCGCAGCACGGAGGCAAGAGGAGCTCCTCCCCGTTGGGCACAGAGCGTTTGCACGTGCATTGCACGTCACGGACAAGCCCGGCACGGCAGCCCTAACGGCGGCACGTGGGCAAGCTTGGGTGACACCAGTCTGCACCTGGGCAGAGGCGATGGAGTTTGAGGGCAGAGGTGGGTGATGGTGGAAGGGTCCCAGGCAGCGGTGCCTGGCAACCGTGAAGGTCCGCAGGTAACACCAAGGTTTGGAAACGGGCCCTGACAGGAAGTGGCCTCTGGAGCTTTCCGTCCCCTGGGATGTGACGTCTGGTGACTGGCAGTAGTGGACAAGGGAACTGGGAAAAAGAGCGGGCAAACGACTTTCGTTGGACTAAGCAACTGAGAAAACCTGAGGTTGGAGGGAGAGCCGATTCTGGGCAGTGAGCACACAATGCAACGCACAGACGATGTGATGTGGAGCTGTACACCTGGACACTATACAATTGTTACCTACCAATGTCACCCCTGAGAAATTTAACAACCAAAAAGAAGAGACACAGGCTGGAGCTGCTAAGAAATAACGGGATGGCGTTTTGATGTCTCTGGGCAAGAAGGGGCAGCACCGCGGGAGGGGCAGTAGGGTATCAATCTACCGCTGATCAGATGAACACAGTGGACGCCGTCGCCCTACGGCCTGGCTCCATCCTCTCGGGATGAGTCCTCGCGTGCGTCCTCGGCTGCAGCGGATGACAGTGGGTAGGGTACCGCCGATGAGTGTGCAGTGACTGTGTCAAGTGGCCCAGGCCTGTGACAAGCTGGGAGCTCTGAGGCCTTCTGTCTCAATCCACCGTTTTTCTTTGTCGCGTGAAAGGTGGGATTTCGATGGCTACAGACCTCCTGTGAGCAGAGCAATAGCTCCTCTCAGTGGAGGAGGCGGGGGCACTGGTCACCGGCTTACACGTTAGACTCCCGTCAATCACAGCGAGGACGGCTGCCTCTCCTACGGCTTCCCCGACTGCCTTGCATGCATCCTAACGCGCTCTGTCGCTCATCATCATTACACCATGTCTTCTGTCCTCTGTGGGCAGAAAGAGAAACGGCCGGACTAAAGTTCATCCTCCAACTTCCACTGCATGATCCGTCGATGCGTGCTCGCCCCTCGGGCATTCCGAACTTCAAGAAGGCTTGCTTCTCGGGTATCAGCAAGGTTACCCGTGACTTCACACAATCATCTCTCCTTTTCTGCATTAGCACCAGAGGAGAAGAGGAGAATTCGAAGACGCAGAACCTGGGCAGGTAGTAGGCCCTTTCCCTTCACAATGCCAACTATGACTCTTTTAAAGAAGACTTCCTGAAAGGAGAAAGGCACGTGGGCAAACAGAGCCCTCCCAACGCCAAAAGGGCCAGAATGCTGAATGGGATTTTCTTCAAATCGATGATTTCTGTCTTGCTCAGTGTTGCACATTAACTGGCTCCACCTTTTGTCCAATTTTTCTCACTATAAGACAATGTGTTTTCTTTCATTTCAAATGTGAACTGTGCTGGGTGGTAAGCCCACAGCGCAACACATAGATGATGTCTCATAGAATAGTACACTTGAAGCTTATGTAATTTGCTAACCGATGTCAACCCAACAAATCTAATACAGCAGTTTTCTACAGCTGTCTTTAACTAGGCAAATAAAAATGGAAAGAGAAAACACTCAATTGCTATTACCCAAAGCCAACCATTTTTAATATTTGGGCCCATTTCTTATAAGCATTTTCTACACTGTCTGAATAGCTAAACTCTATACTTAGTGTACGAGGGCTGTCTGGAAAAAAACCCGGCCATTGTCAGTGTATAATGAGAATGGTTACATGGCTGGGTACTTTCCAGACAGCCCTTGCATGAGCATGTATGCTATTGGTTCTGGTTTTCTGGGTTTTTTCAGCTAATGTCATAAAGCAGAATTTCTCCATGTTAATATAAAATCTTTATAAGTATAGTAAGTGCAATAAGATTCTCATTAAGTAGAATTTACTTAATTCCCATTTGTTGAACATCTGATATTTGGCCCCCAACCAATATAGGTCTGCTAATAATGCAAAACAAACATTCTGGTGTGTCCACCTTTTTTTTTTTTTTTTTTAGTAATTTCACTGATTGTCTTAGAAGACTTTCTAGGGTGTGGAATTATGAAATAAAAGCCTAAAAGTGTGTTTTTAAACATAAACGTTCCCCTTCCTCCAAACCGGCCCACCCAGCACAGGACATTTCTGCAGAACTTCGAAGTGACCCTTAGGATGAAGGCCCCTGGAGTTTGCTGCTTGCAGAGTTGTGCAGGGACCAGCTGTTTACAATCCAGGCAGCTTCCTGCGCTGCCCAGACCCATGGTACTGGAATGGTTAACCAGCTCCCCAAGAGGTTTGCCTGCACTTAACGACGCCACCCGCCTGGGTGACTGCTTAGTTACCATGCAGGCTAAATCCACCTGTATTACAATTAATTAAATTACCAAAAAGTTGATTTGAACCATGCATAATAAACTACAAAACAACTATTTTGTAGCACAGTGATTAGACGCAAATTATTTTAAAAATTGCAACAAGTATTAATTATGTAGTCATATTACATATTCCTCTCCCTATTTGGATTCTATTTTTTAAAACTTTCATCAGCCTCAACGACTACGATACAGGCATTTTTTAATTATTGCCGAGAAGCTCTTGCCCTCACCAAATGTAAAAATAAGTCTTTAAGACGTAAATTGTAGGACTGGATGGTTTTTCTTGTAAGTGACTAAGTTACACTCTGCCTTGTGCTTAGTAGATACTCAACAAATGATTTTTGTTGTTGTTGACAAAGATCAATGCCTCACTCTCCAGTAGTTGGACTTCTCTTTATTTTCATTCTCCTTGGTTTTCCACAGGCTTTAGATGTCCAATGATAATTGCACGAGGCTCCTATGGCCCATTGGTCCAGACCTCACTGAGAGGGTGGTTTTGATTTTCCTTCATCTTGATAAGGTTTGCAGGTATCGCTGCTGTGAGGAAAGCACTTAGGGGGGTGGCAGAACCATCAAAATGAGAAGGAAAAAATATGATATTATTCCATCACTTAGCAGAGCAGAAGTTTACAGCCAGGGACATTTTACCCCAGAGAAAAATGGGGAACATCTGGAAAGGTTTTTGTTGTCACAGCTAAGTTGGAAGGGAATTTGGAATGGAAGTGCTACTAGCATCTAGTGGGTAGAGGCCCAGAATGCCACCAAGTATCCTACAAGACACAGGATGGCCCCACAACAGAGACTATCTGGCCCCAAATGGCATAGAACTGCAATTAGGGAACCTGCTTCTGAAGGGAAAAAAAACCGCTTATGTGGGTGACAAGAGAAGAGGAAGGGGTCCGGGTAGGATGGCTTCTGAGACCATAGCTTTTATGTCTGCAGAAGGAGAAAGGAAAGAAAGAAAATCACGGGAAGGGACAGAACCAGCCTCCTGTTAGCTTTTCCTGTCATCTCACACCAGTCCTGGCCTGCAAGTCCCTCCGGCAGGACCCGTTCAGATGCACTACAACGGAGTGGGAGCATGGTCTCAATGCACCAAGCGTGTCCTTCTTACGCAAGTTCCAGAATATGTGAACTGGCCCAATTCCCTCAACTCCGTAATACTGGACACAGTGGCTGCAAGATTTAAAACACCCAGAGATGTTAATGGATTCAAGTCGAATGACTGAGGACGACCCCAGAATCTCGGATTCCCCCTTAGTCTGTGTCACACAAGTAGAGGAGGACAGCAAGAGAGTCTTAGAAAGAGTTGGGATGTTCCCAAATGGCAGAAGTGGCAACCTCGGTACACGTGTGTTACATGGTGCTTATTTTCATGCACAAACAAAAGGAACAATACTCCCTGTGATCCTTTCAGGCCGCTGCACATCCGCCATGTCATTGTTAAATGTAATTTAAAGCCTTCCGGTAAAGTGACAAAAAACCATTATCGTAACCTCCCATTAAAACGGTAACCTCTGTTTTGTCTGCTGATTAATAAGATAAAGCCACGGAAGTCATGCAGGTCGTCTCTGCTAACATCCACTGGTCAGTCCTGCTCCTCATCTGTGGGAGCGGGCATTGGACTGCCAAACGATGGACTTGATTGCATTAATAACCGCATAACGCTGCCAGCAATAGTCAGCAAGGTGGCGCACAGAGCCTGGTAGAAATCTAGAAAAAACAAGCCTTTCGCAAACAGCAGAACCGTGTCACACAGATAGCAGCATTAAATGAAGCCTGAGAAGAGTTAAGTTGTATAACTTTGAAGGAAAGGGGTGATGGGGGCAATGGGAAAAGAGAGGTTGACTGAAAGGGGAATCGCATGTTTAAAATGATGCAGAACAGAGCGCCTCCGTGAGAACGAAAAGCGTTCTCGGACGTGACTGACAATCCCCAGGTGATTTTCTGTGTCCTTTTTCCACATGTCTTAGCCCAACCTCGGTTTCAAAGGGGAGAAAACAACATATTGAAATACGATCCTTCTGTGCCACCAACTACTGATTCAAAAACCCTGGCAACTATTAATAGAACAGATAATGAACCACTGTTAATAAAATCTATGAGCAGGCTGATTAATAGGTTTTGCATGTTCATTGGGTGAAAGATGACGGGAAAGGAGGTAATAACTGCTTGATGACAGGATCCTGCCCTGAGGGTCACTGATTACTTCAATGTCCTTAGATTATTATTTTTCCCCAGGTGTTGTTAATAGCCAAATAAACTAAATGCAAATGTAGACTTTAATTATTGTGTCTGAATTGTTTACAAGGCTCTTTTTTTAATTTCATACATTTTCCAGCAGTTTTTCTGTTTTGTCAAGAGCCAGCTTCTGGGTTCCTTGACCTATTTCAGTGTCTGGGTCTGCAGTCAGTTTCCGTTTTTGTGCTTAGACATTCATGATTTACTTCTTCCCAATCAACTCGAGACTTTGTGTTTTTGTAGAGTCTTACATTGAATACCTTCTTTTACTTCTGTATTAGTTTGAATAATGCTTATTTAAGAATATGTGTTCACTTTGAGCATTCCAGTTTGATTTATCATGGTCTCAGTCTCTTCTTGCAAATATGTGTGTGCGTGTGTGAGTGTGTGTGTGTGTGTGAGAGAGAGAGAGAGAGAGAGAGAGAGAGAGAGAGAGAGAGAGAGAGATTGGTAATGGCTGGATTTCTTTCTGGATAGCCCTTGTATGTAATACTTTTTATAATAAGAATGTCATACATAGGTTACATAGTAATAGAAAGATTCACAAATCAAGGTTTCATTACCCCTAGCCTAGTTGCCACAATTATCAATGCTTTGCCAACCTTTTTCCTGTATTCTAATGATTTTTGTTTGCAGAATATGATGCCATCCTAATCACAAATACTCCAATTTTTAAATTATTTTTATTGATTCCTTGACCCAATATTATTCCAATGTTTATTATTTTTCCTCTTATTCAAGTGATCCTTATTTTTAATAAGATGTTTATTTTTAAAATGTATGCAATGCAGATCTAATTTGATTTATTCTTGCCTATTTATTATCATCTATCATCGGCTATGATTTTTAAGTAGCAATTGCTCATTCACAGTAATGTTATTCGTTTCTTTCTCTTTGTATACTAATTAATGGTTTTTAAAATATTTCATATGCTCTGCAGAATTTATTAAAGTAGAGAAAATGTAAAGGAGCAAAATTCTTTTAATGTCAGACATAGTAGTCATCTTCCAGATATATATTTCCCAGTCATCTTCCTGTATCTATTTGAAACCACACTCTGCATAGACCAGGTTGGTTTTCAACTCACATCATGATCACAGCCTATCACTGAAATTACACTCACTGACGACTCCCTCACTCCCAAATCTAATGGGCATTTTCAGAGGCGAACACCAAAAGCCAAGGCAACAGAAGTCAAAATAAACGGGACCACCTCAAACTAAACAAGCAAAAGAAACCGCCAACCAAATGGGTGTCCTTCCTGCCCCCTCCCTTCAGAATAATATTCTAAGAGAGCAACTCTTCTGGAAGTCGTCTAAACATAGTCTTCAATCCAGTCACATTACCAACTGACTGCTGCAACTGACATGGCTTGCCCCCTCATCACACATGTGTATTTTCCCCCAAAAGATTTCATTTTCCCCAGAACAATTAGAAATTATTCATTTCTGTACAGTATTAATATAGAAGCTGCGTACTTCTACTTTACTCATTATTATTCTGTTATAATTATCCACATGTCTGTCACTGAAACTTCTTTAACCTCCTACATCCAAGTTGAGAATCATATTGGTTTTTAAATCTATAAATTCTAGAAGAGCAACTGATATATAATAAACTCAGAATGAGGGTTAGTTGCCCCCCAATGACTTTTATCTTTAAAAATGGGAAGACGTTCGTTAGCCAAACATTAAGATTACTGTCTCTTCTGATTCTTCTCTGAACTTAGACATCAATTGTGAATACTTTCAGCAACTCTCAGTCCAACATTCATTTTCCATTCATGTTTTGCATAATATAATAATAAATATACATTAATAAAATCATGTAAAATGATTGTGAGGATGAGAAAATGTGTACATTTATTTTTTCCTCGTTCTGACTGAGTCCTCTCACATTGTTTTGTTGGAAGACAACCTAACTGAAATTCAGGTGCTATTACTACTGTTGACATGACAAAATAATCAATTTCTATTGTATGAGGCTTTCTGTTTTTATTTATTTTATGGAGAGCATAAACTTGAACTGTTATTGCTTCTCCAGGTGAGAGAAGAGAAGAGAACATTTTTTTTTTCGAGTTTTATAACCACAGTAAAATCTGAAAATCTTAAAGGTATATGCTTCATATATTATTAAGGAGTGATTTCATGAATCACTGAAATGGACAGGTTTTGGAATTACTATTAAGAAAGGTAATGAACTACTCAAAAGAACTTTTTGCACAATTGTTTTTAAATGATTTACCTGTCACTTCATGTTAGCTAGAGCTATTTTGTTGTTAGAATCATGACACAGATAAAGATAAAGCCTTCAGCCTGGGTACCAAAGATAACATAAAAGACAGTCAAGATTCCATTACTTGAACAAATCCTAATCCAGACAGCTACTGCTTTTGAGCAAAGGTGAGAAAAAACAGCTTTCTGAGAGTCTTCCTGCTTAGAGGTCAAAGTCTGTGGAAGAAATACGAGCTGAATAAGGAGTTGTCTAGAAGGACTTCACCCTGCCATTGAAAGCGTTATTGAATAAATGCAATTGGTGTTCTGTGAGTTTCATGATTTGATAACAATAGGAGGGAGGCTGGTTGAAAGATAGACTGTGTGGCTGTGGGGCTGGAAACACTGTCACCTCCCAAGTGCTCATTAAAATGACTGACAAGATTTGTTAGGGTGAGGGAAACTCTTCAGCAACTTTGGAAATCAGGGGTAAGTGTCATCTTATTTTAGCAAAGTGAAAGGATTTTCACTAACGTGACGGCCAATGGAGTTAAACTGAAGACACACGGAGCCGAGGAGCAGGGCCCTTTGAAGAGAAAACAACAGGCCTGAGGAGGAAGAGGGAAGAAAAGGGAGTCCCTGGGAAGGCCTGACCGGGTGAGGTGAGGGCTGATGGGAGGAGCCCCTTGGCTCCCCCTAGGGGTGGCTGACAGTATTAGAACTCCACCGAAGCATCTAGCACAGATCACACCATAAGGCTCGGGAGCGTGGCGCCTCTATCTGTACCACAGCCATGTTGTTAAAGAGGGCAAATCCCCAGAAAAACATGCCTCCATAGCCTCTGCACCCTCCTGGACTGAACTGGGAAGCGACTGTCACTTATTCTTTTCCTCTATTTCTCCCACCCAGATCAAGAGGAAACCAGGTGAACATTATGAAAACACTTTTAAATGCCTGTTACATTTAGGCCCAAACTTGAGAAGCAGAAACCCGTGTTTGGACAACAGATTAAATTCAGATTTCAAACACGAAAACGGCTCTCGTCGGCAAAAGAAGTGGAAAACTCCCTCCACCGTAAAGGAAACACAAAGAGAAGGCTGAATCCAGAGCTGAAGCATCCAGAACCCGGGGGCGCTGGTGGGCTCTGGGCTGACGTCCTGAGATGCCCCTTCAAGGGGCAGCAAGCACAGGCGGGCCCCCACTCCCTGTGTCCCAGATCAGAATAAGGGACATAAGGCAAAAGGCCACCATTCTAGTGAAGCCAGAAGACAGGACATGGCAGGGATTTACCGAAGGCAACTTGATTGACACCAGCCCAGGGCTACCCACAGCGAGGAGCCCACCAGTAACGTGGCAGGTGACACCCATTGTCGCTGCTTCATTGGATCAATCAAATATCATCAAATTACATTCTGGGGTGTGGATGCACAGGGTTCCCACCACTGCCCTTGTCACCGAGTTCTAAGCTCAGCAGCTACGATAACTGTATACAGAACATCATAGCCTTAGAAGAACTACGTGAATCACTCACTGTCTATCTATCTCATACGTCCCCGACACCGAATAAGCAAACGCTATATCATGCTGCGCTCCTTCATGAGGTGACCCGTCAGGTATGGCCACAGGAGAGGCTTAGCGGCCAACACAGCTTAGTGCACCCCCAGGTCCCAGACACGGGATCCATGACGCGCCTCTCCCGGAGGTCCTCTGGGTGGCCAGGACTCAGTGACAAGAGCAGGGGGAGGGTCAGACCTTGACCTGATTGGGGGTTATTGGGAAGACAAGGCAGGTTGGACAGTCTAGGATAACCGCCGTGGGCTCCGCAAGGGGACGGAGCTGCCTGGCCCTGGGGTGATCAAGGCAGAAGGACACGGCCTCGGGGGGTGACTGGGCTAGAGACAGGCGCTCTGCATCTGTGGTATCTGCTCATCAGACCCGCCGCCAAGCTGGGCCTCCTCTAAGAGCCGGCTGGCCCGGGGCGGGGCCGTCACAGCAGACAGGAAATTAAAAAACAAAACAACACACATCACCACCTCGGCTGTCCAGCTCCTTCCTTATCTGCTAGAGTGAAGACTTCGGGGTTCAGAGAGGGCGGGCCTCCTAAAACCACCCCTTGACGGAGTTCATTGTTAATGCACCTCATTTTTTTTACTAAGAATGCTGAGTGACACTTTCAAAAACACAAAAGAGAAATCTCTTCCCACATGTCCGGATCCCATTTTTCCCACGAAGGTGTGATTTGTGGTTAATGGGCAGCCGAAGTAACCATTAGCATTGAAATGCATCCGATTTCCTCTGGTGCCACGTTGATAGAATGAGACAACAGTCAACATGTGTTTGTTTTTACATAGTCTGTTTCTGCACGAAGGGCTAGAGGTGTAGGGTGGAGGGACAGGGAGCAGAACAAGACAGAGAACAGGGCTGGAAAGGTTGGGGAGAAGGATTCAAGGGCGCACGTAGGATGTGGAATTCCACGACCTGAGGTGGCCGGCTCTCCACCGGTGAGGTACATGGGAGAAGATGAGGTGGGAGATGGCAGGGGGAGGGCTGGCCCAGCCCCGGGGACATGGCACAGATGGGTCAGGTCACTCGGAGAGTCCATTCCCTTTTCTGTAAAATAAGAGCATTTGACAAAATGATTCCTAAAGCACCTCTCAATTCTGGGATTCTACCACTTTAGTGCCTTTCCTATTGAGAAAATGTACGTGATAATGTGTCCTTTCAGCGCATCACCTAAAATAGGACGTGATTAAATGAGAAAATGTCAGTTCTAGACTGCATGGTGTCATTTTTTTTAATGCATTTGAGACAGGAAGATTGTCCTAAGCTTTCATAGATGTTAGTGTTTAAAAAAAAAAAAAATCTTTTCTTCCATGGTGCCAGCAGGAATCCTTTATTCCTGGACTTTTTTCTGTCGGCAACTACCTGTTCCGAATTATCCATCATTAGCACATAGAGTCAAGTATCCTGAGCACAGAAACTTACAAATTAATCCAGAAAAGCCAAGAAAACAAATTTACAAGTTTAAATTTCTATCACCTTAATTTTTTTTAAGTCTTAAAATATATGCAAATTGGATTTTGGGGATCATAAGCTACCCTTTTATTGATGTAACTGTCTGTCATGTTGTTGTGACCCAGAGAGTTGACGGTGAAACACTACTGAAACATGTTATGCAAGATCAGACCCCAGCTGTCCCCTTGTCACCAGCCCCACCCCAAGTAAGTGCAACATTTCAGCGCATTTCCACGGTTCCGTGCGCATTGTGGCATGCTGTGTAAGACCAGGAAGCACCGTTCTGTGCTCTGATTGCCCACGGACACATTGTAAACCATGGGTATGAATGAGGAAACTGGGATGAGTTTTTACCAACTTGTCATTGCAGGATATCCCATAGACAAAGATACACCCGCCTCGTATTTGCCTTCTATCCTCAGGGAAATTGAATCCACAAGGATCCAAACTGGTCCAGGATCTTAGTGCAAAGTGGGCATGTCCTCAGGCGGCTGCCCTGCAGCTCCTCCACTGTCTAAATGCATCAGCCACTCGACTCAAAACCTACTGATTCTCCTGAGGGGCCTCTCACTTACAGCCACAGGCTGGCTGTGAGTCCCTGGCTTCAATGGAACTACGGGGAGGTTTCGTTTTTTTTCTATTATCACCGTCCTAGGCCTCGGCCCTCTGTCCTTCATGAAGCTCCTAACAATGCAGACAGCTGGGTGGACTTTGGATGGAACAGGCACGGACTGCCAACACTGATGACAAGATTTATACAATGGAGAATAAGAAATAGAAAACTATACTGTAGGCTTTTATACTTACACAAACCAGGGGAAAGAGCTGCTTCCAATGAGAATATTTCTGTTATCACTACAAACCCGATTTCTACTTCAAAGACGTCATTATCTCAAGCTTGAGAATAACTAAAAAACAATACTGCTAAGTGTTGGCTTTAGACCACCAGTTGTCTACCTACATCATGATGAATAGTCATTAGCAATGGCTCTATCGATTATTAGATGTCAGAGCGAGTGCACCAAGGAAGAGACACAGACACAAGGGTGATTATTGCGATGAGTTTGGCCCAAGTCCTGAGTCAAAAATCCAGAGGCTCTAAAACTGTAAAAGGAAGCATCCATGACTACATCTATCACAATAGCAATTCACTATAATACTGCCCTTGTTCAAAATATAAGTTCCTATGATAATACCATGGGTACAAAGTGTAATGTATCGGGGAAGCCAGGATGGCTCAGCAGGTTGATCGATCTTGCAGCCCTGGGGACTGAGGATCAATCGAATCCTGGCCCCAGCTCGTGTAGACCCATATGCTGAACTGGGGTGTGCTTCCCGTGTGGGAGGCCCCCAGTTCAGTTCTGGGCCCCCGGTTCAATCCCTGGCTCGAGGGGGCGTGCCTCCCATGCAGGAAGCCCCCAACGCAGTTCCTGCCCTGCACAGCCCCCGCCCACCTGTGTGGAACGAAACCATGTTGAAAACAGATGACCTACAACTATGGAGACTGCTCTGGGCCCTCCTCTTCTCTCTGCCTCTCTCTATCTATCTCTCTCTCTCTCTCTCTCCGTCAAAAACAAAAATAAATCTTTTAAAATGTAATGTATCATTCAAAAAGCAGACATTGCAAACCTACTACGCGCTGGCAGCAGTAGGATGCTGAGTTCACTTGGGTGAACAAACGGCCTTCTCGTTGGGGAAGAATGCAAAGAAGAAATAAATAAGCTAGTGAACGATGACAAAAGATGATAACTGCTGTGAATGAAATACAGAGAGCACTTGGAGGGCTGGAGGGGGAGGGAGATCAGAGAAGGAGCCTCGTCTCCCTAGACTCGTTGAGGAGATCTCCCCAGACAGAGGTTTCAGCAGGTGGTCGCATTGAGCAAGAAGGACCTGGCGTGTTGGAGGAATGAAAACCAGGCGAGCTGGGCTGCAGTGTGTTAACTCGGGATCTGGAGTGTGAGGTGAGCCGGAGAGCGGGCCAGAGGCTGATCAGCGTCGCCACGGGCGGTGGGAGCCTGCCAGTGTGTGTACTTCACAAGTAACAGGAGGCAACTACAGCACTCAACCTGGAGGGGCAACCTAGTTGCCTCCAAGTATGAAGACAGCTCCTCTGACCGCTGTGGGGAAGCTGAACCGCGTGCCACAGGGCACAGGGGCAGGCGGGTAGGGGTGGCATCAATGCGGAGAGAAGACAGGGCAGCACCTACGAGAGCTGAGGGTGTTTGAATGAGGGTGGTGATGCGGAAACCCAGCAGAAGTGGGTGGGTTTAATATCAATGTCTGGGATAATATTTTAAAATACCAATTATTTGATTTTTCTCTCCAGTCCAACCCCCGCCAAATTATACGTGTGTGAACCCTTATGGGCTCATGACCTCAAAGGAATCGGAAACATAGTCTGTTGGTTTCTCTTCTTTTCTTCCAAAACCGTAAGCCCGGTAAGAAAACGAGAGGTGTCCTTTCCTCTATCGCATACATCTCTACTTCTCTAGAGGGTTATGCCTACCACTATGCACATTTTATCGTGTTTCTTTCACTAAAATAAAAGGCTTCCCTTGACACTGACCTCCCGGCCCCATCTTCTAATTCTTATGTCATTTCTTAAGTCTCCATTCACGACAAAAACTTTGTAAAGATCTGTCTGTAATCACAGGCTCCTCTTTGTCACCTGCCAGTCCCGGGTCACCTCTCCCAGTCAGGATTCTGTCTCCCGCTCTCCCACTGAGATCCATCTTGCAAAAAGCTGCAATGATTTCCTTGTTGGCTAACACATTTTAACAGAAAGTTTCTGCGGCCTCCCACGCTCTAGGATGACCTCTGCTCACACTGGTCAATCCTCTCCAACTCGTCATAATAGCTCGCTCCACCTCCTCTGTTTGACCCTCATACAGTGGAGGGCCACAGAAATCTGCCCTGGGTCCCCTTCCCTATCTGCACATGGCCCCTGAGGGAGCTCATTCCGGCCGTCCCTTTGCCAGTGACTCTCGATACTGCGTATTTAGCCCTGAGAATGTCTTCCTTCTGCAGTCCCTGCGTTCACCCACCTACTGCCATGCCCACTTGGGTGTCTCCGAAGCACTTCCCTCCTCTCGCCCCAGCGAACACCTCCTACCTCTCCTTTTCTCTCAGTAGCAGTATCCTAACTCATCTCCCCGTTGTTCCAGGCAAAATCTAGAAGGTATTTGGACTTCTCCCTTCTTTCACTTATCACATACATCTAAGCCATCAGCACATCCTGCCAACGCTCCTTTGAAAGCAGAGCCTAAGTCTTATCCCAAGTCTCCTCTGCAATGACTACTGTCTATCTTTTTAAAATAGCAATTAGATGCCTTCTGCCTGCCTCACACTCCTCGGTGACTTCCTATCACACACAGAGTGGAGGCTCAACTCTGGGCTCTGGTGTTGGTGCCTCTCAGGACCTGGAATGTTCCTTCTCTGCTTCAACTCGCACCCCACCCCACGCCCCAGCCTCTCCGGAACTTGCCAAGTTGGTCCACGTCCAAGGCACTGGCTCTAGCTATTCCTTCTGCCTGCACGTCTTTCTCAAGTCTTCTCACGACTCGTTCCTTCTCATTCCATTCAAATTCCAACTTAACATCACCTTCCCAGAGATGCTCCAAGGCCACCCAGTCTAAACAGGCAGCCACGACCGTCCGTGTGTCACCACGCCGCTGGTGTCCTCGGCACAGAACGGAGGCTCTGATATCGTGGCAGCACTTGGTCGTGTCTACACTCGCTCCCCACACCGTCGCCACCACCGCGTGGCTCTGGGGGAGCAGGAACGCTGTCTGCTACGCAGGGCTGTGCCCTCAGCACCTGGGACAGCGCCTCTGTGCGCACCTGCCCGCGTGGGTCAGCAGCATCGCTGAAGGAATCAGGAACACGTGACGGCCACAGCAAAACTCAGCGTGATCCGGGACGAGGGGGACCGGGAACCATGGGGAGATGGTGATGAGCGTGCACCAGGGAGGCGGGTCCACCGGGACCACGGCGCAGGCAGGCGCTGCCCGGGCCGCAAGGTTATGGCACCTGTGGTGCCCGGGCACCCCTGGAGGTGCCCAGAGAGACGGGTATGAGTTGTGGCTTCTGACAGAGCAGGCAGCTCGAGCCTCTCATTTGTGTTGGGTCCCTCTCCCCCTTGGAGTCCCGTGTGATGGGAGGCAGGCCCACCGTGTACCTCGGTCGCTCCTGAGGGACCCTGAGAGACCCTGGTCTTGCAGGGACGGCGGCTGCTAGCAAACCTGGCGCTCCTCATTGCTGGAGGGAGATGCCGTATTTACTGTTCAGGAATGTCTCCAGAGAAAGACGGCTCTTTTTTTAAAGATTTATTTTTATGGTTTTTTGACAGAGAGAAGGGGGAGGGCCCAGAGCCGTCTCCATAGTTGACAGCATTAGTTTTCCATATAGTTTCACTCCACAGGTGGGCACAGGGCTGCGCAGGGCAGGAACTGGGCCGGGAGCCTCCCGCATAGGCCCCGGCAAGAACTGAACTGGGGGCACAGCCCAGCTCAGCATGTGGGTCCGCATGAGCCGGGCCCGGGATTCGATCCTCAGGCTCTGGGGTTGCAATGCAAGTGCTTAACCCACTGAGCCACCTAAGCCTCTCCAGAGGAGTCACTTTCTGGCTCCTGCCAGGCTGTGTTATGAACGTCCTGGAACAACGCTCTCAGGATCCTTTGCTCAGAAGATGTCTATGAACAGCAGACCGTGCACCAGAGCTGACCTGCCACTCCTGGACCACCGGGCACCTTCCTCTGGGGCCTGAGGCCGTGGGCAGGTAGAGAGAGTTGGGGTGCACTGCAGGTCTGAGGCCCGAGCACATGACAGCCACGTGATCAGGGCCACAGGAAGCAAGCCCCTAGGACAGAGGCCAGCTGAGGCAGACAGAAGGCCCTCAGAGGGAGCTGGGGTGCAGCGGAGCGGCCGCTTCCAGCCCAGTCCGCCCCTGTGCGGGGCAAGGGCGCAGGGGTGAGGGGCAGCCACCCAGCCGGGCCCCGGCTACACGAGCAGCGCCGGTGTGAGAGCCGCAGAAAGCTGCCCACGTGCCGGAGAAGCTGCACCGTGCACGCTCGCGTGCCGGGAGATCCGCCCTGCTGGCCGGGGACGAGGAACAAGCTCGCTGCCCCGCAGCCTGGCAGGTGAGCCGAGAGACATGGAGGGGGGCCTGCTCTCTGCCATGACCTGCAGCAGCTCCCCCTGACCTCAGGCCGGCTGGCAAAGACACACCAGGGAAGAGGCCGGTCTCCGTGCGCACAGATGAGGCAATGAAGGAACTTGGAACTGAGTCAGTCCATTCGTAACTGGCCAGCCCCCCACCCCCGTCCGCCGCAGGACACGCGTCAAACCTTTCCTGGGACCTGGTCTACGCACCTTGAGAATCCCTGTCTCCTCAGAAACCATCCCTTCTGCCTGTGACACGGTGGTTTCCGCTGTCGCCTCACCATTAGTAAGGTCCCCATAGCAGGACCGAGCTAAAGACACGCAAGCAGCAAGACGGGCGCACTGATGAAGGACCCCCACCCGGAGCTCGGCTCAGGAATGCCACAGACTCGACTTCGCCCCGTTCAAAGCGCACCTCCTCCGGGACCTCACCCCCCAGGCCAAATGCTCCAGCCAAGCTTGTCCAACCGCGGCCCCACGCGGCCCCGGATGGCGTTGAAGGCCGCCCAGCACAGATGCGTCCGCTTCCTGAACACAGGAGACTTTTTTTTGTTGCAACCTCTTTTTGAGCTCATTTTAGGGTGAGTGTGTGTTATGTGTGGCCCAAGACAATTCCTTTTCTTCCAGTGCGGCCCAGGGAAGCCACTAGGTTGGACACCCCAGCTCTCGGACCTAAAGATAAATTATTCTTTCTGTAGCTTAGAGGGAGTAGGTACAAGGGTTAGGACAGGGGAGAATACTTAAATCTTTGAAATCCACGAAACTCAGACATTTATAAAACGGCGCCTTTTGGGCCCGGGCTTATTCCTGCTTGTTCTCGTTCTCCTTCAGTATAACAAATATCACGTTTTCTGCAAATAAAAGGGATCCGATAAATAAATAAACGGCATTGCCATCACGACTCATAAATTTTTTCTGGAATAAAAATGTCCTCTGAATACTCATAGAAGTTGTTACTCTTGGATTTTAAAGCGACATTAAATATGTAATATAATTACACCTCTATTTCCTTTCCTAATATTTCTCCCAGCTTCATTTCCAAATCATCCATTTCTCCGCATTTTCCTCTTCGGTTATTTAAGGAGTACAGGAAGCGTGTTTTCAGCTAGTTTTAATTAAAATATTATCTACGAGGACTTCCCAGCCAGATTGCCCTCATCCGCGGGAAGAACTGAGGTGATTCGGAAGAAAACCCAGAGCCAAATCAAATCACTGCGATGGATGTTTTCATTTGACTCTTTTCCTAAAATGCGGGTGTGGGTGTTGTCTGTCGGGAATCACATGGTACGAAGTCGGTGTAGACACCAGTCAGAGCTGAGGGGCTGAGGCGGGGAGAGCCCCGCGCGCCCGTTCAGCGCCCATGGGGCACCAGGCATGAACCTGTCCCGCCAGCAACGGGCGTCAGGAGAAGCCGGCTGGCACCGTGCAGGGACCGCGAGGGACTTCAGGGGTGGCCGCTGTGATGGACAGATGCCAGCAGCGCCAGAGGGACAGATAAGGAGAGGCCCTGGGGGTGGCGAGGCAGGGGAAGACACCTGCCCCGGGAGCTGAACGTCTGGATTCCTGAGCCGTCCCCAAAGGACAGAAAATGCAGAATGCCCCCAGGCCAGGGGGGCTCCGGGCTCCAGACCCCTCAGGGCGTCCCCTGCAGCTGCTGCAAACAGGCAGGAGCAAAGGTGCTGGTGAGATCCCGGAGTTCCACCTGCGGGCAGGCTGTCCTGGGAGCCAAAGGAAGCTGTGCCCCAGGCCGGGGGCACCTCCTTGCCGGCGCTCTGCTGGCTGCACTTGACCCAAACAGACGAAGCCGCACCTGGAGCCTAGAACGACCATCCTGGGTCCCCAGCTCCCAGCCGGTGGGGAAGGGGCTGGGGCGGGCAGCCCTGTGGACGGAGCCCGGGCCTGCGGCCTGGCTGCTTGGCTGTCCCTGCACCTCCCTGCGAGGCGCGGAGCTGGGGGGCCATGGGAGCCTGCCCTGAACCCCCTGCCCACATGAGCTGCAGGCCTGAGGGGCCCCTGTGTCCTAGACCTCGCAGGAGGGAGTAGGCCTGTGTCCCTCTGCAGTGGGAGGCAGTGGATGTTTTTCAGCCAGGACCCCGAGCTTCGCCTTGCCCGTGACCCTATACATTCGCTCTGCAAGCTTTGGCTTGAGTGTCTGGGAGGCCGGGAGCACTGGAGATGTCGCAGGGGCAGCGGGGAGCACCCCTGGGCTCCCGGATTTACCGTCCAGCAGGGAGGCCGGCCTGAAGGAAAAATGACACGCACGGAGCTCACTGCAGAGAGTGCAGCTGTACTAATGCCCAGGGCCTGGCTGAGTCTGGGGGGCACTCGGAAGGGAAAGGGGAAAAGGAAAAGGGGAAAGGGAAAGAAAAGCCTCCGGCCAGAACGCCATGGATATGTGACATGGAAAACATACGTTAGGGCCTAATTGTCGCAACCCCTGCGAAACACACTGCAGATTGCATTTTAATCTAAGGGCAACGGGAAGAGATTGTTAATAGGGCTTGAAACCCAAGAGTCACACGATCCAGTTGCATTTTTAAAAGGTCGCTGCCTGCAGCGTGGAAACAGGTTGGTAGAAGCAGATGGAAGGAAAGCAGATGCAGAAAAGACCCATCAGGGCGCTGCCTGTAGAGGTAAAACGGGGGGGTGACTTCGCTGGTGGATTGGAAGCGGGGAGGCGGGCATCTGGACCTGACAGACCCCCATCGGTCTGCGCTGATGCTTCTACTCCCCCACGTCACTCACGGTGCTGCGCTGCCTTGTACACCTGTGGCAACAACGTTCCAGGGTCGCCGAGCTGGGGACCCCCCGAGGCTGGAGGCTGGAAACCCAGAGAGGGTGGTGCTGCGCGCCCAGGACACCCCAGGCACGGCCTTCGCTCTGAGTAGGAAAAGGAGGCTGGATGAGGACAGCTCCCCCGTGGGACACGGCTGGAGCGAGCCGACTCAGCCCGGGACGGGGCTCCTGGCTCTGACCGCGGTGCAATGGTGCCACCTGCTGTCAACGCGGGCCACTCAGCAGCCCCCGGTGCTGGGCCGCCCGTGCGGCCTGCAGGTGGGCTGGAGGCCTGTGCAGAAGGGACTGGGCCGCCCTGCCCTTCACGGACCCAAGTGCCCAACATGCCCGTTTTCTCGTGAGTCCCTCTCTCTGAGAGCAATGCTGGCACGGCCCATGGGCGCAAGCGCACAGTAACCCTGGGGATTCTTTCCAGCTGCGTCTGCTAGTGGCCCAATTAGGAGGCGCACCATCTACCTCCACAGACACTGCAGGTAATAAGGGGTGTCCCAGAATTCACGCAAGATTTGAATTTTGTGTCATTTGTGCGGTAAAGTGTTCCCAACGAAAAAAAAAAAAAGACACCGTGACAGCTGACAGTTCAGGGTAATTTTTTTTTTTTTTTAATTCTCAGTCTTCATATATTTAAACTTCTTTTTTTATTTTATTTTATTATTTATTTATTTATTTATTTACTTATTTATTTTGGACAGAGACAGAGAGAGAACTGAACTGGGGGCACTCACCAGTTCAGCATATGGTTCTGCACGGGCCGGGGCCGGGATTCGATCCCCGGTCCCCAGCTCTGCAAAGTGAGCGCTTAACCCACTGAGCCATCCCAGCTTCCCCAAGGAAGGGTAACTTTATTTTTTATTTTATTTATTTTTATTTATATTTTTTGAACTGAACTGGGGACCTCACCGCATTCGGGAAGCACACCCCAGTTCAACATGTGGGTCCGCCTGGGCCAGAGCCGGGATTTGATCCTCGGTCCTCAGGGCTTCAAAGTGAGCGCTTAACCCGCTGAGCCATCGTGGCTTTCCCAAATATATTTTTATTTATTTATTTTTATTTTTAACAGAGAGAGAGAGATACAGAGACAGAGACAGAGAGAGAGAACTGAACTGGGGGAGCTCCCAGTTCAGCACATGGGTCCGCACGAGCCAGGGCCGGGATTCGATCCTCGGTCCCCGGCGATGCAAAGTGAGCGCTTAACCCACTGAGCCCTCCCGGCTTCCCTGGGTTATTTTAAGGAGCGCTCCATGAACGAACAATGTGTTTTCATTGTTGAGCAATGAAAATTGACGATTTTTCATGATAAACCTGTGTTTTCTATCAGAATTACGTCTTGCGTGAACTTTGGGACCCCCTTTAACTGGACACCCTATTTCCAGGGTATAACGTAGAGTACCGTCAGCTTGTCGCCTGACTCAAGTCCATGTCAGACATCAGATTTCGATACGACAGCCTTTCCAAGTACCAACGCTGCACACGAGTCCTGGGGGTTCACTTGTTGTACCGATTCTCAAACCTCAGTGCCCACTGTCCCCACCTGCCTGAATCTGTGCCCACAGAGCCCTACCCCCGTCTCTCCGATTACTGCGGACAAAACATTGAAGCCAGCATTCCACTCCTTCATGGCACGCCATCCCCTCTTGCTCATTCTCTCTGTCTCTGTCTCACTCCTGCATCCATCAGTTTTCCCTCTCTGCTGAGTTTCTTCCATTATTTTTGCAGTTAGGTTGTTGCTTCTCTCGTCAGGAGAAATCCTTCGGGGAAGCCGGATGGCTCAGTGGGTTAAGCGCTCACTTTGCAGCGCTGGGGACTGAGGATCGAATCCCGGCCCCGGCCTGTGCGGACCCATGTGCTGAACTGGGGAGTGCCCCCAGCTCAGTTCTCTCTCTGTCTCTGTATCTCTCTCTCTCTCTCTCTCTCTCTCTCTCTCTCTCTGTCAAAAATAAATAAATAAATAAATAGATAAATAAATAAATAAATATTAAAAAAAAGAAGAAATCCTTCCCCTGAGGCTACTTTGCACCCACGTGCCCCGGTTCCTCAGCCTTCCGTTATCACACGTCTATCCGGGACAGTTATCACTACTACACACTTGTCGTTTTCGACTTCTCTCCTCTCGTTCTCTAAACATCCACTCAACCAGGTTCTTACCCTCCCTCCACACCCGCGACCTCCAGGTTGCCATCGGTTTTACGTAAAACCTCCGGAAGTTGACCTTATCGATCTTGTGCATTTGTGATTCTCTCCAAGTTCTGGAAACACACTTCCGGTGGCTCTTAAGTTTTAGGGTGGTGAGTTTAGGCATTTTGTTGAGAAATTAAGGGAGATGTCGTCAGGAGTGAGGCCTTAGGTGACATGTGAAAACAAATCATCATTTCCCTTTTCCTCTTAACTTGCATGTGAGTGTTTATCTCACAGTTGGTTTATCAAATCGCTTCCTTGGTGGACGCTGTCGCCTTCATGTTAAGCGGTCACTACAGAAATCTAAGGACATGATTACTTAGAACATGACAGACTTTGCATTTCAGATCGATGGGCAAACAGGAATTATTTAATAAGTGGTAATTAGCTTATTGACTAAGTAATTTAGAGTAAAATAAGCTCACTCCAAATTCTTTCAAAATGGATTTAAAAGTAAAATTAAACTACAAAGAAAACAACATTGGAGTAGATGGAATAACTATGCGCTTGGATGTATTCCGTTCTGTGCACGATGTTTGTAGAAACAGAATAGATAAGACTAGGGTATTTAGGAAGCCACGCTTGATTCGTGTCTTTTGATGACAAATTTTTAAATTTTCAATGAATTCAGTGGTCTATTCTTTTCTTCTGTTACCTGTACCTTGGGTGTCATAGCTAAGAAATCATTGCTAAATCCAATGTCACGACACTTTTGTCCTATGTATTCTTTTGAGAGCTTTATTATTCTAGATCTTACCTTTAGGTCTTGCTCTATTTTAGTTGTTGTATAGGATGATAAGTAAGGGTTCGTCTTCATTCTTTTGCATGTGGATTATTTCCCAGCACACTTTGTTGGTAAGAGTACCCTTTCCCCATTGAATGGTCTTGGCACCTTTGTCAAAAATCATGTGACCACACACACAGATGTGAGGGCTGATTTCTGAACTCTCTTCTCCTGGTCTCTGTGTCTGTCTTTAGGCCCGTGCGACACTGTTGCTTAGTATAGCTTTGTAGTAAGTGTGAAAATCAGGACGTGTGAGTCCTCCAGTCAAGATTGTCTGGGCTATTTGGGGTCCCTTGAGATTTCAAACAAATTTTAGTAGCTTTTTTTTTTTTTTTAATTTCTGCAAAAAAAACATTATTGGGATTTTGCTAGGGACTGCATTGAATCTCTAGATCATTGGGAGTAGTATTGAGACGGCAAAACCTATGAAGGCTCTATGTATGTGTGTGTGTGTGTGTGTGTCTACATGAATGAGTTCTGTGGTGAAGCCTAATATGGAGAAATCAAGAGCAAAAGAGAAAGAGACAAATTAAAAACTGCTTTTTTCAGAGCGGTTGAGTTATTGATGACTTCACTTGCTTGTTTTTTGGAGAACTTATTTTTCTGTGATTGGGAGAAAAGTTTGGAGCAATGCCAATTATACTATGGATTACTCTCCTCCGAATTTATGCAGCACATATAAGAAATAAAATCCCAAGCCATCTTTTCGTAATTAGCTCACAAAATGGCTGAGGCAGCTTTGGGGCAAACGGTTTGTAGTATTTGGTTGGCTGATGGTTTCTTTTCTCTCTCTCTCTCTCAGTTCTGCATTTTGAGAGCATTTCTTCTTTCTGTAGAACTGTTTTGGGGCAACAGTCATCATTTTTGCTGACTGCTTTTTGGAATTAAGTTCTTTGGGAGCATTGCCGGCGAGCGATCAACCGCTAGGTATCCATTGCAATAAATTTGGCCCGTTTTGTAACAAGAGAGCCAGGATACCCTGCACACCCCCGCGTTTGTGAATGTGGGAGAAGAACGCAAGAAAAGGTTGTGTGTACAAACATGCGTGCCTGTGTCTAGCTGCTCCCCTGAGTTGTCTCATGAGGAGGGAGGTGTGAGGAAGGCCCGGGGCTTCCACACTCAGCACTACATAATACGATGCATGGGTGATGTGATGTGGACTTGTACATCTGTAAACTAGCTAATTGTTACCAACCAATGTAACCTCATTAAATTTAACAATAAATAAAAAATAAATAATAAATAAATAAAAAAAAGAAAGATTCCTGTCCCTCCCGGGCATGCTAGTTCTCATTCTCCTTCTGTTCCTTTGTTTGCTTTGTTTTATTTTCCACCTTTCCTGAAGTGTTGGGAAATTTCACAAACATGCCAAACAGTACAGAGGTAAACGTGATAAAACACTTGGTTGTAAAAGGTTTTATTACTACTCATATTAGCCCTGGGGCTTTCTAATAAACAAGAATCAGGAGAATTTGGGTGAAAGCTGCAGACCTCGCACGTTTCTCTTTTCTGTCTCCCAGAAGTCTGCTTACGTGACAATAAAGGATTTTCTACAAGGATGAAGACTAAAAGCACAAGAGAAGAGCACAGTCATCGGCAAGAGGTTTTGACTCATATTTTGAAAACCAAAGTGGACGGAGATGTGACAGTACCAGGGTCCCCGTGGGGAAGACGCCAGCCCCTTGCCCCACGGACACCCCAGGGCTGCCACGCCAGGGGCGGGGGCCTCAGGAACCCCGTGGTGACCACATAGGGAACTGAGAAGGAGGCACCCCTGAAGTCGGGGTACAGAGCAACCTTAGCCACAGGTTCTGCCCCCTACCCGTGCACTAAGGGACAGATCAGAGGTTCTTACCCCCCAACCCATGGAAATAAAAGGCGTTAGTGACGGTCCACCGATGGCACGGTAGAAACACGCCTGCTACCACTGGACTGACAGACATGAGCAGGGCCTGCGCACGGATGGTTCGCAGGTGTGTTAGGCATCCCGTGCTTTTTAAAAGGACAATAGAGAAACCTAGTCAGCCAGGAGTTTGCCTTCCTTGCGTGCCCCTGTCTCTCCACACCCCATTCCAGGCATAAGAATGAGGCTTTTTCTCTGACTATGCTAAGCATCCCATTCCGGTGCTGAAAATGGGTGGACGGCCCCTGGGCCCCCCAAAAAAGGCCTTTCTCACTCTAGGGTGATTCATCCCTTCATGGTAGGAGCTCAGTAAATAACTGTGTACCACACTCATGCATCGCACAAGCATGAGCGCCTACGACATTCTACCCTGTTTCCCCGAAAATAAGACAGTGTCTTACCCTGTTTCCCCAAAAATAAGGCAGTAACTTGTATTAATTTTTGCTCCCAAAGATGCACTAGGTCTTATTTTCGGGGGGATGCCTTATACGTATTTCAGCGAGAGGCAAAACTGTAAGCAGGTCTTATTTTGGGGGGATGTCTTACTTTCGGGGAAACACGGTAGGTGCTGTGCATGAAGCAGTAAATAAAATTCCTCCCTAGTATAGCTTATATTCTTGTCCCCCTCCAAAAAAAAAACAAATGAAAATAGCAGCTCTGGCCATGGGTGTGAGGGTGGGGAGGGCGGTCTCACGTTGCTGTCACAGGTGGGAACGTCCATGCAGCGAGGAGCCCAGCCAGGCAAGAGGGAGGGAAGTGAAAGGGAGTCCTGGGGGTATGAGGAGCAGGGACCCCGGGCCTGCGTGACCTTCGGGGCAAGGAAAAGGCCTTTGGCTTCCTCAGAATTGCTGGAAGCCCACTTTAAAGTCCAAAGCCGAGGGCAGGAAGGATGGCCCTTTGGAAGGTCGTTTTTGCAGGGGTGTGGACACTAGACTGCTGTCTCCCAGGTCCCGTCCCTGGTCTCTGTCCTAAGAGGGACAGCAAGGAGGCCCCGCACGGGCCCTCCCCACGAATTCAAAAGCAGAGCTTTGCCGCTTCCTGGCAGGCGAGCAGGCACAGGCTCTGAGGAGGGCTGGGGGACAGGAGGCGGCGCAGGCCACGTGGCTCTCGCGCTCATTCTATTTCAGGCGGTCACTTCTCTGTGGTGCCCAAACCCCCTGTGTGGACCCCGCGTGAGTCCAGGTTCTTCTGTACAACACTGGTTTGCAGAGTCTGAAAACACCATCTCCCCCAATTGTACCTCCAGCCCTGGGGCGTTTCCCCACAATCCCAATCGCCTTCTCGGCTCTTCCATCACTGTGTGAGCTGTTGCCTGACGCAAGTCTCTCTGTTTGAAAGATCTCGAGTCATTACGGTTGTCCTGAATGGACCGTGATGGCTACAGAGGTCAGTGCCATGATCCCGGCCAGAGCGGATCTTGATTTGCAGGAGGATTCGATGGTCAGTGACCAGCACAGAGAAGCAGAAAAATGGAGTCAACTCGGGGATCAAGAGACAATGTCCAAAAAGTTATAATTGCCCTCAGAGAGATTTCAAAATATATACTATACACATAGAAGAACCAGAGCTCTGATAAAAAAAAACAATGACCCTCATGTGTGACCAAAATTGCAAATTAGAGTATCTCTCACGTACTGAACAGCAAAACATATAGCGTAGATAAGATATCAACACCCAACGGATGTGAGTCTATGAAACTACATTATCATGGCTCGCTTTAAATTTTATAGCCTTTTTGGAAAATGTTTGTTCCCAACAGTCTCACATCCCTTGACCCCCGACTTCCACATACGGGACTTAGATTTTATGGATTTAGTCCAAGCCCAGTGAAGGTAGGATCTCACGCTACCCTCACAGCCACACGGAAGAGAACAGGTGCGATTAACGTAATCCCCGTGGGGCAAAAACGCGCGTGAAGGCCCAGACTGGTGCCATCATTAGCAGCCAGGCAGCTATCAGAGCGCATCTGTCTGGAGATGATGTTCCTGCCACTGATAAGGGCTACAGCAGTGGCAGCAGTGACAAGGGACAGCAGAGGGACAAGAATCAGTCCTTATCTGTTAGGTCGGCCTGTGACCTCCCATACAATCCGCCCGCAGCCGGCAGCCAGCCTCCGGGGGTCCCCAGGGTTCATCCCTTAGAGCGAAAGCCTGATGGCACCGTGTCAGTTGCCCGGGTCCTCAGTCCCCCAGGGTGACACCGAGCAGACAAGCCACGTAGTCGGCGAGCCACTGGATGGCTGAGAACGATTCTCACTGCGGCCACAGCGTGGGGCTGTGCCCACAGGGCCAGAAAGAGGAAGTCCCCTCTTTACCAGGGACACAGGATGTCCTCCTGCCCAACAGGGAGACAAGCAACTGACAGCTGTCATCTCCCTGCTGGCCGGTGCTGCCCCCCAGCGTGCTCGGCAATCCTCCGGGGACACGGGGGGCCAAGGTATCCCCACGTGACCTAGGTGGAGACAAGCTCAGCAGCGTCGCTGTCTCTGCTTTGTACCCACCTTTCCCTGGTGGACCGTTGCTCTGTGCTTCTCCCGGAGAGCCACCGTTCCATGACTGCAAAGTCAAGGGCAGGACCCCATCCACCAGCTCCGCTGCAAGGAGTGTGAGTGCTTTGGGGTGGCCACCAGCCGGGTCAGGCCGCTGGCGAAGCCCCCAGACACCCCGGAGGCCCGCGTGCAGGGACTGGATGACACAGGGGCATGTTCGCTAGAACCGCAGCGTGTGACGGGGGTTTTGCACTTGCAATACAACCAGCTCTTTTCGTGGAAGACCCCCATTAGCAGCAGCAGCAGCAGCAGCATGCACCGGGGCTGGCACGGTGTCTGCGGGGCGGGGAGACACTGCCAAGTCTGGTGGCGCCTCTGCCAGCCGCCCACACGCTGCAGTCCATGTAGACAATGGAATAGCACTCAGCACTGAAAAGACGTGGGCTCTCCAAGGCCGAGGAAAGACCTGCAGGAGTCCTCAGCACGAGCGTGACGAAGTGAAAGCAGCAGTCCGTGAAGCCTACACTCCGGAAGGTTCTAACTGCATGACGTTCTGGAAAAGGCGAAACGCTGGAGACGGTACAAAGGTCGGTGGTGACTGAGGGCGTGTGGGAAGGACATAGCAACAGGCCCAGCGCAGTGGGGTTTCAGGGCCGTGAAAACTATTGAGACACCTTCATGGTGCAAGCAAGTCAAAGCCCGTGGACGGTACAGCACGAAGAGTGAACCCTAACGTAAGCTGCGGGCTCTGGGTGACAGGGACGCGTCAATACAGCTTTACCAGTTGTGGCAAATGCACCCTCTGGTGGGGGATGTGAAGAGCGGGGGAGGCCACACAAGTATGAGCAGAGGGCACAGAGGGACTCTCTGTACCCTCCTCTCAATTTAGCTGTCTACCTACAAGTGCTTTAAGCAAAATCTAGTCTTAAAAACTCAGACTTCAGGATTTGACCAAATCCCTTACGTTTTTAGATAGACTTTATTTTCTCAGAAAGCTGTGACTATGTTTCACCAAAGAGCTATTTAGTAATTTTGCTTCTTTTGCTTCAGAAATATGAATCGGTGGGAAAAAAATCACCTTTTTCTAATCTTCAACCTTTTTCAGCTGTCCTATTTCCCACTATATGAACCATGAAAGGAAAGCCGAAGTCATCAAAGTCCCTATTTATGTGTCCTCAGGAGGCAACACAAGAAACCTCGGCAAGCTCCGTGGCTTACGGCCTGCCTCTCGCTGCTGATGAGCTCCTGGCGCCATTCCCCATCGCGGACAACACACCCAGTGAAAAGAGATTCTCTTCGTCACGCGTGCCTCCATCCCACACTAGCTGTCCGCTCCCTTGGCTGTCTTCTACAGGCTCTGACAATTCGAATTGAGAAGGGAAATAAAGACTCTTCGGGAGACTGATTTATATCCACTTTATTAAATTCAAACTCAATCCACTAAGACAGTCGAGAGCGCCTCCAAGCTGGAAGCAACTCGGGGCACATTTCTGTATTTTGTCCTAGTCTGCATTGTTAGACTCAGTAAAAATGCACTCGGGAGACAGGAACATTAAATGAATTTAAATCTAGGCTGGCTGCTGACTTATATCTGATAAATGTGCACCCCTCTTTAGAGAGTGAAATGAAGCTAAAATCTGAAATAGGCTGTGACATCTGTGAAGGGAAGGATATACCAGGACGGCAGCACGGATGCCCATCACCCCAGCCTGTGCACCAGCAGCAGTCTCTCCCATGTGCATTTGCTGTGCGGGCACCTCGCTGGCTAAAACGAGCTGAGAAGGAAAAGAAGTTAGAGCTGAGCTTGATGGCACTTTGGGAGAAAAATCAACCAAGTACCGGGAGCTCCTCCCTAGACACTGGTTGACTCAAAACACTGGTTTTCAAAATGAAACCCTGCACCTGTGACCTTGTTAGAATGCAAAATCACAGGTCCTTCCTGGACCTAATGAACCCAAATCTCTGGGGGGAAAAGCCCAGAGAACTGTGGTAGAAACTGCCCAACAGATTCCTATGCACATGGAAGTGTGAGAAACACCGGGGTAAAGGAAGCAATTCAATTAGGCAAATGGTGTAGAAATTCAATGCGTCACAACAAATTGACAAGACACAGGGCAATACCAGACCCCTCGCTCCTGGGATTGGAGCAGCCGGTGCAAGACCACGGCCCACAGCTGGTGGGGAGAGGTCCAGGGAGCAGGCCTAGGCTTTTGATTGGCAGAATCATTGGCAGAAACTACCCACGATTTTAAGGACCCAACAAACTAGGTGGTATTAACAGCTTCACTCTACTCCCCGCAGCGAACTGGGTTGTTAGGGTAAACCAAAATCTATGTCCACTCATGGTTAGGCTCATAAAGGATGGGCAGGTGGAAAAATGAACAATGCTGTGACATATGCTATTGCAGACACCCAGAACTAATCCCCAGCACGTGAACAGGTCTGCAGGTGGCAGTATTAAGTCCCACTGGATGAGGGGACTGAAGACCCTGAATTGGTTTCTGCTTTGGTCCGCACTGACTTGAGAACTAAATGCCTGGCAGGTAGAACAAAAATACAACCGTGGAGGAAATGGGAAAGTAACCACCTTGATTTCAGCACTAAAAATCCAAGATCCCAGGAAAACCCTGAGTCCCAGAAAAACCAAGATGTTTGGTCAACCTACAGCCAAGTAAATTCTAAATTTCCTAAGGTAGATGTAACATTCATAATTTGGTATCTTGGTCCCTTGTTAAGTCAATTAAAAATTAATAGTGATGTTTAAGTAATTCAAGATTCGTGTGATTTAGAAGTGTGTCTTTCAAGAAATTTGCATCTTTACTTAGATTGTGGACCAAACGTAATCGTAGGCACACATCAGGTGTAACTGTGTGCTACAGAATTTTTGCAGTACCACTATTCAAAAAAATAAAAAGAACCTATTTTTAGCTTTTCATCAATGCTTATTAGGTAGGTAAATTGCTGAAGAGCTACGGGCCACCTGGAGTAGCAACACGAAAAGGATGCCCGGCAGGTGCACGATAAATCCATGCTGATCAACCCCGGTGCTTACGTCACGTGGTTTAGAACATGTGTGAAGAAAACCAGCTCCCCTTAACTCGAAGACTATTTCAGCTCTTGTTGTACACTGCTGCTATAAATCACTATTAGAATTTTGTTCTGGAAAATTCTTCTGAAAATGACTGCATCTTTTAATCAAAGCTAATTGTATAAAGTCGGCTGATAGGAACTGGGAACTGTGAGCCTATGATTCTGTGCAGGTTCCAGGTTTCTCACATAAAAATCAGACTATTCTTTCAGAAAACAGCTACATGGGCGTCAGGAACGCTGACTCGCGGCCCTCGGAGACATTTTTCTGTGACTGCTATGAAAAGCAGCCCTTTCACCCACTCAACATCACGCATCTGAGGCAGTGACGGGACTTCTGCAGACAATGGTCCTGATCGATTACAGGCCAACAGCTTGCATCTTAACCAAAAACTGTCTCAGTTCTATTTACTATGGTCAGAGGGAGCCTCTTGGAAAGAAACAAATGGGAAATCAGTACATTTATTCTGTAACAGTTAGCCAAGAAAAGATTAAAGGGAAGTCTATTTTTAATGTCTGGGTCACACTACTTTAAAACAACTTTAATTCCTGGGGGAAGGAAGGCTGTCTAGGTTCCTACACCCCCGCCTCACAACGCTACTGGGCCTCTGAATGATCTGACACATCTCAACCACATGCCTTAGGACAGAACAAAGAAATAACCAGTATTTAAACAGAATTTGTAATCCTGATACTATTCATTTAAAATTCAAGAAGTGTTTGCTGGAGGGCAACACAAATGTATCTTTGTCACTTAGTGACGTGCCTGATGTTCTATTTATTTTACTAAATCACGAAATCAAGACAATCCAGGAGCCTTTCTACAAAACAGTGCTATAATCAAAGTTAATTTCCAAAAGTAAAACCACAAGGCTCCGCCTGCCCATTTCCATTCTGAGTGCTCAAGGCCAAAATTGCCCCCACCCTCCACCTGTCTCCCACTCGCCTCACCACCCTCACTTGTCCCAGGAGAGCAGAGCCCTCAGAAAGCCTGTGTCACCTTGCCCTCCGATTCCACCTGTAAACCCACTAGGAAGGACTGGCGGGCAGAAGGGAGAGAGGGAGTGGGGGGGAAGAACCCATTACTTCCTCTCATTAGAATTTGATCAATATTTGTGATAGAAAAAAAGAGACGTGTGTTTATTTTGAAATCATTTTAATTTAGAAATAGAAAACATCTTGGAAGGAAAATGAGAAAACCACAAAATATACAGGCAAACTTTACTCCACGAGCTTCTCAGATCCTCATGTTCGCCATTCCCCAAGATGAGAAACCTTCCTTAAATATTTCAGCCACCACTGTGAAAGAAAGAAAAATGGTTAATTTTTGAGTGTATAGAAGACTGTACGGATAACAATGATTTGAAATGCAGCATGCTGTGATTTTATGGGACCAAACCAGTTATTTGAGAACCACACCTACATTATCTCAAGAAAACATAAAAGAAACTGAAATTAAGTATCTTAAAACTGAAAAAGTCTTGGAGATAAAGTGCCTCCTAGTACAGGCTTATCCTAGAAGACTCAGAATCCTCACAGGGGCAATGTGTTCAACAGCCTAGCGCACTGCCTTTCAGAACAAGATGAACAATGTGAAGTACACGACAGACGGTAAGTTGAGAAGTTGCTTTCATTTGATGGACAACACGCTAGTTGAAAATAAGGAATGCAGACTAGCACAGTGGTTCTCAACCACTAGAACTTACCATAATCACACAAAAGCTAGGTTTTATCGTAATGAAAACAACAATCACTTCAAATTATCAGGTACTCAATAAATATCAGTAGGTTCTAGCAGCATTAAAAAGTCAAGAGACACACTGCATACTAATGAAACACAAAGCTGTCACCGTTAACGTTCTCAAACATCATTCCATTCTTGATGTCATCTATTTCAAAGTTTACTTACACAATGATGTTATTAATAGGAATATGGATCAATTTCACAAAAAAGCCAATGAATCCCATTATAGCGAATCCTATAGCCGTTGCCATGGCAATCTTCTGGAATTCTGCATTTAAAACACAACATGTACATTATTTTTGCAGTCTCGTGGGAAGCATGAGGGAAAAAAATAGCAGTGATATAATCTGACTGGTGTACATTTCTCCTGATAGTATATATATGATTTTAAATACAACAAAGTAACACTATTTATTAATGGTAAATAAAGTATTTGACAGATTTTTTAATGTTCTTATGTTACTGGTATTTAAGGACACATTGAAATAAATGCATGCCCTTGCTAGTGAATCCATGAACAAGCAGTAAATAGTTTAGCTTCTTAGCACATGAGCAGAATACCAAAAATAAATAAAACATGGGTAGAAGAAATACAGTTTTTGTCTTAAAAAAATTATAATATTGCTAAAAAATTATAATATTGATTATAAAAGCACAGAACATAACTTTTCATTTAAAAAAAAAAATAGGTCCACTGTCTTAGATATTATAATGAAGCTAAAAATAAGGCTTAGAAAATCAAAAGGGGTTGAGCACAATTTATATAAAGATTTCAGATCCTGGTAATGTTTCTGTTTCACATTATTTCCTGGTGGAAGCTCTCCTATCACGTGCTGTCAAGCTTTCTTCTATTTCTCTTGTGTAACATTTACAGCAGTAATTGCAAATTATAATTGCCATTATTTATGACTGCCTTCCCTAAGAGAGTGTAAATCCCTAAGACCAAGGATTATTCTCTATTATATATATTTATCTACAAGGCTATTTATATAATGTATTACATTGTTACACTCTCAGGTCCCAGACCAGGTAGCAATCAATAAATGAATAAAAACAGCCAAGTTCTGGTGCCCCTTCTAACCAACACATGAATCAGGACAAATAAGAAATTAAACTTCCTAGGTGGCAACACCAGGTGCTGACTCCATGGTAAGGTTTTGTTTGGGGAAGTGGCAGAGCAGGGAGGACAGACACCCAAGACACTTTCCACAGTGAAAAGACAGAAAATGCTAAACACTCTAAAGTCGTTAAATATGAGTACGGCAAACATAACGTGAAAAATAAGGCTGTAATAATCTCACGCCAATTGAAAACACATAAAACAGAACACTGTATGAAGCATACAAAATGTGGAAGAAGCAACCTTAAAAAGCAACATTATATAAGTCAATAAAAATGTGGATGAAAGTATTGATACAGTTATTAAATAGGAAGACACTAATCAAATAAAAGGTTTAGGAAATGCAAAGATGTAACTTTTTCTCTCGTTTTAAATCTATTACCTTTTCTATCCGGTTTGGTGCATCTTTTAACCAACCGAATCGAGTCCTTCACAAACTGCCGACTTGGCTCAACAAACTGCATTACCTGATCCATGATGCTTGTTTTAAAAAACAAAAACAAAAAAACACTCGTTGGTATTATTTATCACACAGAAAGGACTTACTTAGTTACATCAAAATGATAAGGGTCAATCCCATCTTACAAAATAAAACAAAAATATACAGACTCCAGGCCTAAACTGACATTGTTTTTGTAAACTCCAGCAAAGCAGATCCAAGGCAATAGCCCAGGTTTTACCCATGTAATTATCCCTGACAAGGACCCATCCTCTGGATATACAAGGCCTATTACCACTAAAAGGCGAAGCAACTGGCAGCACATACATTCCTTACCCGGTCTGCAGTTGTCTCTGGGAATCCAACAAACATTTTCTGTATTTTATCTTAAACTCCTCGGAAACTATGCAGTGAATGCCGATGTGGATTTCAGTCTGACTGTTCTAAACCAGAGCCCCACCACATTTTTAGAAAAAGAGTATATTTGTGTGGAACAGATCTATCATTTTTTTCAAAACCAGAAGCAGTGGCTAAACCAAGATCCAGATTCTGAGAAACTATTAGCCAAACTCACAACCTTTAGGTGTGGCCACACCTGGTAAGGAAACAGGGCTATAAAGTGTATCATCCGGGTCCTTTTGAGGCATCTATTATCCAAGAGCAACGCCACCTCATCTTAGCTTTGAGAGCCACCGCACCAGAGCTAAGACGTCAGTATCTCACTGTATCTCCAGGGCTTACAACAGTGTGGCGAAGCACATAAATACTCAACACATTGTCGTTCAATCAGTGAATGAATGTCGCTGCAAGAGCAGGTGGTGGGTCAAATCCCTGCCTATGAAACGTAACCTAAGCCTGTGTCCTCACTCAGGGCAGGCAGTTGAAATCATGTACCGTATTTTCCGGCGTATAAGACGACCCCCTAATTTTACAGTTAAAACATAGGTTTAGGCCTATATTCGCTGTATAAGACGACCCCCCACTTCCGAGGCTGTAGTCTTATACAGCAAATATAGGCCTAAACCTATGTTTTAACTGTAAAATTAGGGGGTCGTCTTATACGCCCGGTCGTCTTATACGCCGGAAAATACGGTATATGAAACACTTTACAGTATACTAGGGATTTTATAGACATTCTGGGCCAAGCAAAGGGTGCCCCAAAATTCACGCAAGATTTGAATTTTGCGTCATTTGTGCGGTAAAGTGTTGCCAACAAAAAAAAAAAAGACAGCGTGACAGCTAACAGTTCAGGGTTATTAAAAATGGAGCCACTACACAAAAGAACAGCGCATTGTCATTGTTGAGCCATGAACATTTACCATTTTTAATCATAAACCTGTGTTTTCTATCAAAACTGCTTCTTGCGTGAATTTGGGGACACCCTTTATGTTGGGTCCCTCCCAACACATATTAATGCCTGTTTTCTCAATAGTTCACTTAATGGTGTATGTCAAGCCCAGTGAGCTTAAACTTTATAGACGTCGCGGGGGGCACTTTGTCCAGAAGAATTAAAAAAAATAAATAAATAAACAAAACTCGCAATACACAGAACACTGCACTCAGTCAGGGGAAGGGGAGCCAACCACCCAGAATGAGCTCCTGGTCTCTAGCCTCCACTTGACATCACAGACGGGGTGCGGGCCTGGGCTGGGGACTCCGCACACCCGCCCCCAGAGCCCACCTCGCGGGAACCTCGGGGGGCAAGCGGGCACCCCCGAGGACCGGGACTTCGGGGTCCCTCCCCACCTTCCACGTCGGTATGCGGGCAGCCTGCGAGGCCAGACCCCGGTCTCCGAGCCGAGCAACGAGCCCCTCTCCGCGCCCGGGGTCACCCGCCGCCTCCTTGAGTCCCGAAGGTTTCGCCCCAAGCCCCCCGAGAGACGTAGCCTCACCTGCCCGCCGACACCTCAAACACCAGCCACACGTAGCCCAGGAGCGGAAACACCGAGGCCCACCGGAACCGGAAGTCGGGTCGCTGGCCTAAAGCCCGCCCACCCCTCCGCTCATTGGTCCTTTCCGCGGAGACCTTAGTGCGCAGGCGCAGCTCTACGTGGGTCTCGTCCAAGCTTCCGGAAGGAGGTCCATTGAGAGGCGAGGTGCTGAGCGTCGCTTTGGCTCTCGGCTTTCTTTGGCACTTTGAGTTTGGCATCCCCCGTTTTCTTCCCCGGCTAAGTCCCCGCTACCCCACCAGCCCGAACACACCCTATTCGGGTTCACAGCGAAAGCCCCCGCTCTGTTAGACGCTAACTAGGTCAGTCAGGGCATTCCAGTTGATGGGATGATTTGTGTCTTTTTCCTGCGGTTCATCTTGGGTCGTGTACCTCCAGGCCACACCTTTTGTACGTATTTACCCTTATTGGTCACAATGAAGCCTATGAACTGTATAAGGGTACTTGACCTACCTAGTTTGAAGTATTCCCCACCCCCAAAACCTATCCTCCCTCCAGTGCCAGCCTTGGGAATAGCACCAGAACTAAGGCCATCATTGGGTCTATGTTAGGTCTCACTAAGGCCATCATGGGGTCTATGTTAGGTCTGTCTCACTAAGGCCATCGTTGGGTCTATGTTAGGTCTGACTAAGGCCATCATTGGGTCTATGTTAGGTCTGACTAAGGCCATCATGGGGTCTATGTTAGGTCTGACTAAGGCCATCATTGGGTCTATGTGAGGTCTCACTAAGGCCATCATGGGGTCTATGTTAGGTCTCACTAAGGCCATCATTGGGTCTATGTTAGGTCTGTCTCACTAAGGCCATCATTGGGTCTATGTTAGGTCTGACTAAGGCCATCATGGGGTCTATGTTAGGTCTGACTAAGGCCATCATGGGGTCTATGTTAGGTCTGACTAAGGCCATCATTGGGTCTATGTGAGGTCTC
>PVKE010006559.1:9472-54020 GCA_004027555.1 Craseonycteris thonglongyai | reverse complement strand
CATCTCTGGGGACCCAGCACCCCAATGCCAGGGCTGATCCCATAAGTCAATAGGAGTTAAGACCCTAAACAAAACCTGACACGCTCATCTGGCAGAAGAGAGATATATTTAGTATGTACCTAAACACGGTATTTATGTCTTCCCTTCATTTCAAAGCCAAGTGTAAAAAATTGTGGGTCAACTATTTGGAGCGCTTTCATAGAGCAGATACACATATCAGCAGCAACCAAAATCTGTGACGAGTATTCCACATGAAGGTGGGAGCCCACCAAATCTGCATGTCCCTACTGAATGAAAGGGTCCCCAAACAAAGGTAAACACGTGCTTGCATACATGGTTCCATTAAAAATAACTGTGGTGCTCCATGCACCAGACCCTAACAGGTTCTCTACCTTGATGCACAAAAGAATTCTCTGGGAGCTTTCCTAAAAATACCAGTAACTGGCCGTACATCCAGAGATTCTGATTACACTGCACACGAGGAGTTGAAAGCCATTGTTTGATATGCTACTACATTATTCAGTCTAATATCACATTAAAAAGCAATTTGCCTTTGATTATATCTTAACATTTGCTGAGGTTGTTTTTGTCTCTAATGATAAAATACATCTTATTTTAGAAAATATGGAAATATTTTGAGTGTCTTCACATACACAGCTGTTCTATAATATTACTTCTATTCTATAGTTTTACATCTTGCTTTTTATTTAGTAATTAATTATGCAAAGAGTAGTTAGTACCTTTTCTTTGAAAACATGGTTTGCAATAGCCCTTAATGCTTCACATGGCAGACATTCATGCACAGTTCACATACTGGAAAGATCTGATATTCATTTTGTATTTATATTTGATGAACCATTTCAACATTTAATATTATAAAGCTCTGAGAATAAAAGAAATGCAGAATAGTAATGCACAGAGTTCTGGCATAGCCTATCACAAGTGAAGGCAAATTATGAATGGGCCCACTCTAAAAGACATACACACAAGAAACGGAAATAGGTGACATTAAGAAGTTAAAAGGTAGTAGGAATTATGGCTAAAAAGTTTTCAGAAGAATAAAATGAGCATTAAAAGTCGGCAAAACAAAAACAAAAAAAAAATGTTTAAAACAAGAGCTGTATCACGCAGTAATTCAAAACCTAGTTAAGGAGATATAATAAACACATAAAAAAAACAAAAAACAACTAATGGCATGAGAAGGATATTAGTATGTGAAGTTGTAAAATAAATGGAAATAGAATGAATGCTACAGATTAAAGGAGTTCAGAAAAGTCAGGTATCAGGGAAGAAACAAACAAACAGCAGTTACTAAACTCTCCCTTAGAGAGAAAAGAGAAAATCAATAATATTGTTTTGTTTATGGCATTCTTCCAGGATCACAGACAAACTGCAACACTGAAAATGTTACTGAAATATGAAATGCAAAAGAGAAATCAACTGAATATTCATCACTGTCCTAATTACAAAGAGAGGGAGTAATATAGGCTAATGGAAACAGAACTAAATCAGGAGACAAGAGAGGCACAGTACTGAACTAGGTTTGATAACAAAAGGCTTTAAACTTAGAAATGTAAAATAATTTGCTTCCTTAAGCAGTTAGGAAATACTTGTTACTATATCTTTGTTACTACGGTATATCTTTTTTTTCCATAACTCTGTAAGTACAAAAGATAATAAAAGTAATGTTACATTGAGTCACAACTAAAATACTTAGAATTATCAATAATGAAGAATATCATAGCCCTATAATAAAACACAATTTAAAGAAGCTCAGGTTATATAGGAGAAAAAAGACATGATTTCCACACCAGTCCCGCCTATAAGATACAGAGAGCACCAGCACACTTTCATTCCAAGACTTGGAAATGGCTGCAGATTACCAACTGCAAAAGCAGTCACAAGAAACTCTTTTTTGAAGTTCAGGAATATGAGAAGTCATAAGGGGATTTTCCTTCTCACAATGGAAACTCTTTAAAAATCCTAAGAAGAAAATAATGTTACCCATAGGTTTTAAGATTTTAATTTGTGGTATCAAAGACAAATGCAGATAATATTCTGCAATTTCATGCAAATGAATCCATTTAGTAGTAAGAATTTTCATTCCTCAGATTTAACAACAAATTGATTATTTCAAAAGGAATGTTAATTCTACAAATGAGAAAGAAGAACATTCCAAGATGAAAGGTCATGAACAAAAGTGAAAAATGTCTGGGGAAACATACAGATGACACAGACTTTGAAGTTAACCACTTTACTTCCACTTACAGGAATGGCAGAGTAACTGGGACCCAATTAGCCCCCATTGGTAAACAAATATAAAAATTGGAAAAAATATAGGAAATTACTATCTTCACACATTATACAGAATAGGTAATACTGAACAATGACCTCTAAAACACAGGAAACATAAAGGGAGCCCCATGATAGACAGCCCAGCTTTCTTCACAGAGGCACGGGAGTTAAGGAAGCAACAGACAAACCTGCAACTGGGGGAAGGGGGGAGGGGGGGCGGGTAATGAGGAAACAAAGCACAGTGTTCCAACAACCCTAACACCAAAACCAAAAAGGAGATTAGAAATTTTAATTTAAAAATAATAGAAAAATAAAATTAAAGACCAATATCCCTCATGAACAAATATGAAAAAATCCTTAACGAAGTATTAACAAGTCGATTCCATTACATAAAAAGCATAATACCTAAGGGGATTATCTGTTAAAAATACAAAGTTATTTCAACGATCAAATACCAATCAATATAATTGCCACATTAGCAGAACAAAGGAGAAAATCCCATGCTCCATCTCAGTAGATGCAGAAAAAGCATTAAGAAAACAGACAAACTACAGACTCGGAGCAAGTATTTATAACACACATCTGAAAAGGAACTTGTATCCAGAAACTCTTACTACTCAACTGTAAAAAGCAAAACTACCTTGTTACTTCAAAAAAAAAAAGCAGGAGCTGGTCAGAAGACTGAGAAGGCACTCCACAAAGGAACACCTCTTATCTCTAGCCTAAAACACAATAAAGTGCATAAAAACAGCCATCAAGTAAATAACTATAAAACAATGAGCTACTCCTACACTCCCAGTATTATGGTAAATAACAAATAAGCCAACCAACCCGAAACTGCAAGTGTAGAAGCAGCAGTGGAGCGCCCAGAACTCTCACACATTACCAGTGGGTGTTTAAAGTGGCAAAACCACTTTGGAAATCTGCCTGGTACTTCCTCATAAACTTATAAATATACACCTACCCTACAATCCACAATATTACTTCTAGGTATTTACCTAAAAGAAGTATTAATAAAAACCTATATCCTAGAAACACTTGTATAAGAATGTTTATAGAAACTATTTATAATAGACAAACTGTGGAAACAATCCAAACATATATTATTAATAGGAAGTGGAAAGCAAACTATACACTTATACGTCTATACGATGTAACACTACTGAGCAATAAGACTGGACAAACAACTGATATACCAACAATATGGATGTACCTTTAAAACATCATGCTCAGCATAAGAAGTCAGAGACAAACAGCACATACTATACAATAGCATTTATGGGACGTTCTAATACAGGAGCAACAAATGCACAGCAAAAAGAAAGAAAAGAAAACCTCTGACAAGTGGTTGCCTCCTAGAGTGAGGGAAGTAGGGGTATGACCAGAAAGGACACCAGGAATCTTTGGGGGATGATGGAAATGTTCTATATTTTAACAAGGGTGGCAGTTACATGGGTATATGCACTTGTCAAAAGTATTCAAATTGTTTATCTATTATCTAAGTATTTCCTCGTTAAAAATAAAACAACTGCCTGAATTTAAAAAAAAAAAAAAATGTTAAACACAATCACTGAAACAATTCGGGTTCAAAAGAGTTAACTTATAAGGAATTAAATATATTTCTGTTTGAAAACAGTTAAAATAAAACAAACCAAAATAAATAAATAAATAAAAACTGTCTGATAATTCTAATTCCAGAGTGTGGTAATTTGACCCAAAAACAGATCCTGTTACCTCTTGTATTTAAAACATGTCCTGTGTATGAACTTCGAGAGGAGGGCATTACAAATGGTAGTAAGCAAAAAAATGCATATTATATTAATAAAAAATGTTCAAATATCTTTTAGTACAATATATAATTTGACCTGGCTATTCAAGTATGCTTATGTCAGATGGGATGCTACCAACCTTTACTCATTACAAATTAATTTCAACACTAGTATAGCCAAAAGAAGTTTCAAAGTGATTGCAATTAAATAAACAATTTACTAAAATGGAAGAGGAAAGAAAACTGTAAATAAACAAAAAGAAAAAGCTGAGAAAGTAGAAGCTCAGAAGCAAATGCAAGATAAAATATAACAGTTTCATTAAAGTAGCACAGTCTTATAGGACATAAATATATAAAGCACCTCATCTACCATAAATTTAGCTTAAATAAAAAGAATGAGATGAATATTTTTATTCCACATCTGCATATATCTATGCTTTCATTCACTTTTTCCCCCAAATACCAGTGCCACTCTAATTCAAAAGACAAGAGAGGGACATTATGAACTCAAAGTATTTAAAACTATAAAGCTACTTTTATATCTAATTAAATATTTATGAAACTATTAATATAATATCTCATGGTTTAATTAATTCTAGTTATCAAAAAGGATATTCTACAAAATAAATACAGTCCCATACTAAATCAACAAAAATGAAAAAAAAAAATAGCTGAAATATTTTCTTACCACTTTTACAACACAGGGTGCCTCACTGCCCACCGATTTTGAAGAATTCTTATCAGCTGTTTGAAAAAGTGACACATGTAATATCAGAACAAGAAGTAGCATCGTTACAAATAGCCTATTACTACGTAACCCTTTATTAATATTTAGGTCTGTATATCCATAACTCCTTAGAATAATGTCAGTTCTCAAATACGTTTCAGGATATCATTACAGTGTATTTCATCAACTGTAAGACACACTTCTCATATTTTAACATGTCTGAAAATGGAATGCAACTTACAATGGCTATTATCTTCAATATGATCATCAAATTAAGTATGTAAAACTCCTGAGTTAAAGATTTCTTTAATTCAAAAGTATGAATGGCCTTTGATATGCTAATGTCGGTTGTGTATTCCCAAGAGGATGACAACTGATCCAATTTCTTAAACTGAACAAACTAGGGAATCCTTTTAAGCAGGTGCATCAGGAAGGTAAGCAAAGAGGAAGCTAAGTTTCCAAAAAGCACCAGTTTGGAGGCAAAAAACACATCCACAGTCCGGATGTTGGCACTAGAACTCTAAATGCCATAAAAATTATTCTAACGTGGCTGACATCATATCTCACACAAAGATGCACAGTTTCGCTAGAATACTGAGTTATGAGTATAAGGTTGACCGTATTCATTAAACAAGTATTTTTACCAAGTACCTACTACACACCAGTTTCTAAGAAATTGAACAGTGAACAGGAAAAAATAATCCCTACTCTTATGAAGCTAAACATTTCAGTGGAAGGACACAACAATTAAAATATAAACTATGCTTGATGGTGACAACTGCAATAGAGGAAAAATTAAGCAGGAAAGGAAGGAAGGCAGTGTCGCAAGGTATTAATAGTAAGAGAAACCTCAATGACAGGCTGTTTTTGGAGCAGTGGTAGAAGGCACTGAGGGAATAAACCATGTAAATGTCTAGGAGTAGACAGATTCCAGGCAACCAGCACCAAGGCCCTGATGTGGGAACCTATCACATGTCTGAGGAAAGCAAGGAGACCAGAGTAGCTGGAGACTAATAAGTGAGTGGAGAGAACAGGAGAGAAAAGCAGCAGGGAGCAAACACAAGGAGCGTGATATGTAGGTGAACCTGTTGCCACATGAATGAAATGGAGGGCCACTAGGAGGTTTTGAAAAGAGGACTGGCAAGAGCAGACTCTGATTTTTAAAGAACTCTTCAGGCTGCTTTGTGAAGAATGGGAGTGTAGAGGGCAAGGCATGAGATCAGTTAGGCTACCCAGGTACTCCTAAGCGATAGATGGTGTGTAGCCTGAACCAGATTGGGAGCAGACGAGGTGATAAGTGGTCAGACTGTGGACAAATATTCAAAGGGGAATTAATGAAGCGGATGGGTGGGGACACTAAGGACGAGCCCAGATTTCAGGTCTGAGCAACTACAAAGAGGAAGTTGCTGCTTCCTAAGATGTAGAAAACTGGAGTCGGAGATGCTTATTAAACATCCAAGTTCAGGTGTTAAATAGGTAGCTGATAAACAAGTGCTGAGCTCAGAAAAGTCATACCTTGGTACTCGACTGCTTGAAACTTGTTGAATTTGATACTCAACTCATTTTGACATGAAAATTTTGTCCTGATAATCATTTGTTTAGTATTCGACCCACAAGTGAGAACTCATCAGTGTCAACTGCCTTGTGACTCGCTACTCTTTCCAGCCAAAACAAGGGACTACAGTCATGTGGTAGCTCTTGTCCTGTGCATGTCCTCTTGTGGTCTTAGCTTCTGTCCATTTTTGGTATGGGAACACATTAAATTATTTACATTATTCCTTATGGGAACAATCTGTTTGGTGCCTGTCATTTTGGGGTACTCAACATGCCTCCCAGAACCAATTAACGAGTCCTGAGACGCCACTGTAGTTGGAAAGTTGGAAAATAAACAAGTCTGTGACACAGGAATGCTATTCATTTAAAGCTCGTGAAACTGGAAGAGCTCCCCTAGGGAATGAGTGTGGACAGAAAAGAAAAAATCCTAGGACTGAGACCTAAGACATCCTCACATTAGAAGCTGAAGAGAAAAAGAGAGACAAGACAGGCAAAGGGAACCAAGAAACCACCAACCAGCTGGGAAGCAGCAGTATGGGGAAAGGGCTGCAGCTAAAATACTTCAGACTAAATAAAGAAGAAACACCAAGTCATAAAACTGGCTAAAATTGACAGATGAAGGTCTGTGCTCCTTAAGGAATAGCCATGGAATGGTGCATCATTTAGATACTGCACTAGTAATAACGCACGGTCAGATTTTTTAAATAAGCATTTATATTACACAATATCAAAATGAGAACAATACTGTACAATTCAAATGAGGAAAAGTGGGAAAGAAGCTCAAGAACTCATTCAAACAATATGTTCTCTAAAATATGCCAGGCTCTAGGAAACACAGTAAGAGCTGTTCACCATCAAGAAGCACATGTTTATTTTGGAAGGAAGGAAAGTAATTTCAATGCAAACATGGAAAGTATAACACAGGGGACCATAAACAGGTAAGAGACTGCCCTAAACTCAGCTTTGGAAAAATCAAAGCAAAAGAAGTATCGCATACAAAGATCAAGAGGCAAAAGGCAGAATTATAGCCAAAGTACAGATTCTGAGGAGGTAAAAGGGATAAAGATAAGTGTTACATATGGACCAGACGAGGTATAGGGTCTTGTATATCACTCTACTCTGGCACTTTATCCTAAAGACATCAGAGAAACATTAAAATGTAAATGGAAGGCCTTATGATATGATTAAGAGGCTAGGTCACTCAAGTCACAATGTGAACAACTAGGTGCAAGGGGACAAGATGGGAGCAGAGAAGAGTCACTGCATGAGAATCCAGATAGGACATGAAAATGACCTGCACTAAGAAGGCAGTAGCAGCAAAATGGAAAGAAATGAATAGATCTGAGAAGTCACTCAGGTAAAGCGATAGGACTAAATGAGGTACTAGGGATGTTACTGAAGGAGTATTGGAGAATGTCTTCCCAAGTCTGGCTTGAGGACTGTCATTTATTCAGACAATCCTCCCCTGACTGAGAGAGGATCAAGAGATGGAAGAGTGTGGTATAAGTTTTAGACATGCCTGTGGGACATCAATGTAGAGAATCTAGGCTATGGGCCTGAACTGGGGAGATCCAGTCCTAGGCTACAGATAAAAGATAGGGAAATCAGCAGTAAAGAGAAAGTCACAGAAGCCAAGACATTGGATAAGATCACTTAGAGAGAATATACAGATGAAAAGTGAACCAAAGAAGGAAAGCTGGCAAAAACAGGAGACAGGAGGAAAACCAGAGGTGAAGGTATGTTGTCATGAAGACAATGGAAGCAATTTTTATGAGAGGGAAAGATAAACAGCATCAAATGCCGCAGAAAAAATCCAAAGAAAATTCAAAAGCAATCTGTTTAATTCATGAGCACAAATTGCTGATGATGTCTAATATGGCTGTTCTGGTGTATCAGTGAGCAGAGAGAAACTGGAGGCAGCAATATTAAAGCAAAACCCTTCTCCAGATTGATTATCAATAGCTTTACAGAAGCAAAGTTTTGTCACAGAAATCTTCCAAACCTTTAAATATTAAAATTACTTGTTATTAGATGGCACTTTCTGATCACAAATACAAATAAAACAGCTAGTATACAGGCAAACCAAGTTCCAAATTTGCCTAAGGTTATAACAGCAAAATAACTAATGTAAAACGAAGAACCTACTTGTTTAAAGACAAGTTCCCATTCCTAATATGGGATGTCCTAATCCACACATTCTGCAGTAGAGACTGCTTATATAATCTACTATCTCCAAATTATAAGGCCAAAAAATATATACCTGGCTAATATAGTTATTAACCTTTCACGGTTTATGAGGATTTTCACCTTAAGTCAGAGACAGCCCAGTTCAATGGAATGGGTTCTCTAAACAAAACTGAAGAATCCACGCCTATTTCCCAAAGACAGGTTACCACTGACCTAGAAGAATCTTATTTATGAAATGCAGTAATAAAGCAATGGTTTTTAAGCTGTTTTCATGAACAGCAATGTTTGCACATTTCTAGAGACTGGCTAACCAACTGCAGCCCACGGGTCCTGGAGGTTGAGCAAGACCCCTCCTGAGTCAGAGCAGCTGCTCTTTCCTCTATGTCAGTGGGTCTCAAACTTGAGTATCAGAATCACCTGAACAACTTACTTGTCCAACCACATTGCTGGGTCCTCTCCCTACAGTTTCTGATTGGCAGGGCTGAGTTAGGTCCTGAGAATTTGAAATTTAAAGAAGTTTCCACGTGATGCTAACCTACACTACAATATTAGTAGTCTGAGAAAAATGCTGCTTGAGACAAAAAGGGTTAAAGGGTTCTTCTACTAAAACTAGAATTTTATAAAACTCTATGGCAGAAATTAAATAATGAACTAAATGAATCAAGATTAGAGGCGGAATAAGAACACAGAATGGAAAAGTTAGAGAGAAATATCAAAAGCAAAAATGAATTGCGTTGTATCACTATATTTTTGATGAAACAGACAACTTTAGAAGCAATCAGGTAAAATATTTTTTAAATCAACAATTTAGTTAACCTACAGAAATCTTAGGGTTACACAACGATTCCCCAAATTTTCAGAGTATGTATGCTAATAGCACATTAAATCAGGCCTAATATGCAGTTTTTAGATCATTCTCCTAATTTTACTCTGATGACTAAAGAGTTGGTTAGAATAAAAAAAATGATCCACAACTGTGGAAGATCTGAAAATCTCCAAATTATACCAAAACAGAGGGAGTAAATCTTAATTGGGTGGAAGTGGAGAAAGAAAGATGTACATGGCTTTCTTTGGGTCTCAAAAGACATTAAGATTATATAGACTACCTTAAAAATATAAAACCATAATTCTCACTAATGACAATATTACAGATATCTTTCCCTCTTTATCTATGATTAAATAAATCAACCATTATCTTTTCCACTCCAATGTCAGAGATGCATTTTTGCCTAACCACACAGTATTAAGTTGACTGTAGATTATTAGAAACAGCCTGTTAATGCTCATAACTGAGAAACTATTTTGACTTAAAAAGGCATGTAAATCTTTGGAATGGCAATTAACTGAAAGTGGTCACACACTTACCAAGATATATACAACCAAAGCCCCCTTGGCCAATGGGTAAACCTAGTTTCCATTCCTTTTTTGACATGTCAGTGATTATCTCCCCAGCTGCAAATTGTTCTGCAAGACGTCTCTTTGCAGGGCCCTGCCTTCCAGCTTGAGCTGCTTTAGCACGAGGCATTTTCACTATAATATAAAACAAAGCAACATTCAGAATTATAATCCTAGAAGTGTTCAAACACTTTTCACTAAGGAAGGCTTCTATGCAACACTGATCCTGTTCAAATTCCTACTTATTCTAAAACCTAAAGGACCCGTGTTCTAATTTATAACCCTAAATTGATTATCTTTTAATTTTGGAGAGAAAACAATAAAAAAAATGATTATGCAATTACTTTCAAGACAATATTTAGTTTTAAGTCCTAGTGATATAATATCATCTATGACTGAAAATGCTATTTACCGTAACAACAAAACAGAATTGCTCTATGACGTTGAGGGGAAAAGTGCATCCAGTTAGATGCACACTTTATCAGAATACAATGAGTTTATAAAGGCTAATACCGATGTGATAAGAATATAGTACAGAGATTGAAAATGCAAGACAATGGGGATGCCAGGATGGTTCATCGGGTTGAGAGCTCATCTTGCAGCCCTGGGATCAGAGGATTGACTCCTGGCCCTGGCCCTGGCCCATGCAGATCCATACGCTGAACTGGAGTGTGCTCCCAGTTCGGTTCTCAATGGGTCGAGATCCATGAGGGAGGCCCCCGGCCCGGTTCCTACCCTACATAGCTCCATACCCAGCTGTAGAATGAAACTATGTAGAAAACCAATGATGTGCAACTATGGAGACTGATCTGGGCCCTTCACCTTCTCTCTGTCTCTCTTTGTAAAAAAAAAAGGGCAAAACAATTAACACAACAGAAAGGGAACAATTTTTCTAAACTAAATTAAAACTGTGAGGCTACAAAATGAAAGGTCACACCAAACACCACATATACATAAATCAACCCAAGATGACCAGCACTAAGACACAGCCTAGTGAAATTACCGAACTTAATAGTAAAAGAAAATACTCTTTGAGCACCCAGAACAACAACAAAAAAAAAGATGGTATTTTATAAGAAAAATAAAATCAGATTGCCAGCACTCTGACGGCAACATTTTATAATTAAAAAAAAAGCAAGTAACGTATTTAAGACTCAAGGAAAGGAAACATAAACCGAAGATGTTACACAGTTAAATTTCAAGTATAAAGACTTAATGTTGGGGGTGCCGGGATAGCTCGGCAGTTGAACACTTGTCTCATAATCGTGAGGTCCAAGGTTGGATTCCCAGCCCAGCCCATGCAAACACATATGCTGAACTGTGGTGGAACTGGTAACTGCCAAGATGGCTCAGTGGTGAAGATTCTTGCCTCCTATTCAGGAGGCCCCCAGTTCAGATCCTGCTCCACGCAGCTCCACATCCACCTGTATGAAATAAAACCATGACACAACTAATAATGTACAATTATGGAGACTATTCTGGGCCCTCACCCCTTCTGCCTCTCTCTGTCTCTCTGTCTCTCTCACACACCTCTCAAACAATAAAACAAATCTTAACAAGGAAAAAGGGAATGAGAATCTACTAGAAAACAATCCTCAGATCTCTGATATCCAAAATGACTAACATAAGAATTGATAATGAGCAGTAAACAGATACCGTATTTGTAGAACCAGAAACTCAACAAAGGCTATAAAGGAGAAAATAGAATTCATAATGGGTATATGTTCTGATTATACAGATACAGTACAACTGTAAAAAGAATCAGAAAACCTATGAAAAAATAGTAACTGTCCAGCTATCGCACTGTGGTGATACTTTGGGGGTTTTTTTGGTTTTGTTTTGTTTTGTTTTGTTTTGTTTTGTTTTTAGAAGGGTTTTCCTTAGGGCACATTTTTTTTTAAGATTTATTTTATTGTTTGAGAAAACGTGAGAGGGTGAGAGAGAGACTGAGAATGGGTGAAGGCCCAGAGCAGTCTCCACAGTTGTACATCTTTAGTTGTAACATGGTTTCATTCCACATAAGTGGATGTGGGGCCACAGGAGGCAGGTACCTTCACTGCCAAGCCATCCTGGTGGCTACAAGTTGCGCCACAACTCAGCATATGGGGTTTGCAAGGACTGGGGCCAGGAATTGAACCCTGGACCTTGCAATTGTGAGGCAAGCAAGCACTCAACTGCTGAGCTATCCCGGAATCCCCAATACTTAAGTTTTGTTAACTAAGACTATTGTGTGCACAAATGTGGAATAATACAAATGAGTAATTATGTGATATTTTATTTCTATCATCCTCTTGCATCCTTAAAAATCAGGATTCAAATACGGAAGAATGGGAATACAGATGAAAGATAAAAAAGGTAAAGTTAAAAATGCTGTATATTTGGAAATATTTTTAATTCAGAAGGTATTTTATCTTTTACAAAATACACACATAAACACACACACACACACACACCCTTTCATATTTCTTAGCCACATTCACAGAAAAGCTTACAAATAATAACCAACCTAGCAGCAAAGAGCAGCCCTATTACACTAATTGTATTCTTGAAATACCACTTCTTGTTAAAACGAACCAGGTTCCTTAAAGAAATGATTGATTCCAAGTCTGGAACTGGAAATGTACAAGATAGAGTTGGGAAAATTCATTTCTAGATGTCAAAGAAGTTACCAAAAACTACTGGAGTTATGCCAAATAGTTCTAAGGAGTCAGCTTGAAAGATGTTTCCACTGACCAAAGATGGGCCAATTTGAGTCAATAAAGATAATTACCATTATAGATTAAAACACATAAAATGGGTGAATCCAAGAGTTTATAACAGTGAGAAAACAAAAGTAGGTCACCTCTAGGGGATAATAGAAAACCACTCAATTTTGAAAAGTGGTAAAGGAAAGAAGCATTTATCTTTTCTTTCTTATATGAATTGTACCACTGGGTAACCAAATGGAAGATGAAGAGAAATTTCTCCTCACAGAAAAACCTCAGCTAATGAATGACTAAGAACAGTTTAGGTTAACATCATTTCTAACCCCTAACTTATTCATACATTCAACATTGATAGCTACCAATATCAAAATATGAGAGATATCCATCCAGGTGTTATATGCCTTCTGATAAAAGAACACACCACTTCCCATAAAGAAATCTTGCCAAAAAGGAAAAACTATAAAATTAAACCCTGAATCTGATCAAACCTATTCATTCACAGGATAAGAGAACAGAAGAACATGATAAACTGTAATGCAGGAAAGCAATCAGCACAATCCTAACTGGGAAACCCTACACACATATAATCCCATAGCAAACGCAGGGAGCAGTTACTATCTACAAGGCTAAGGAAGCGTACACAAGAAAGAAGTCTTCACTGCACAGGCGGTGGCTACAGCTCGCTGGCTGGCAGAGTTCCCTGCGGTGCCAGTGGGCTGGAGCTGTTTCAGAAGAATCTGCCCACTGGGGTACTAATGGGAACAAGCTGCTGCCTATCAGGGTGCTAAGGTCCATCAGGGAGAGTAAGCCTGGCTGGCAGCCACACCTGAAGAGGGAGAAGGGAAAAAAGAACAAAAACAAGCACACTGCAACAGGAGAAGCCTACCGTATTTTATTTTCAGGCGTATAAGACGACCGGGCGTATAAGATGACCCCCTAATTTTACAGTTAAAACATAGGTTTAGGCCTATATTCGCTGTATAAGACTACAGCCTCGGAAGTGGTAAACCTATGTTTTAACTGTAAAATTAGGGGGTCGTCTTATACGCCCGTCGTCTGGTATTCCCCACTAGGCCTTAACAGTGCCCCTCCCTCACCCTCTAGTGACAAAACCTAACATTGTCCTGGAAGGGAGAAAGTGTTTACAGGGTCTAGCTCAAGTACCACAGAGCAAAGAAAGGTACATCGGCAATTGAGAAGTTATAAGTCAATAACGTGCACAAGGGTATCCACAGACTGATAAATTTTCCGTATGCTTTTTTTTTTCCATTAATGAAATTTAATGTAATTATGACACAAACACAGACCTAGGGGGTCTGTGATATAGATGACCCATGGCCCCTACCTCCAAGGCCAGAGGCATCAATTATATGGTGAGTGAAAGAGAGCTGATTCTGAGTGGTAAGCACATAATGCAATCTACAGACAACATAATGTAGAATTGTACTCCTGGAAACAATGTAATTGTAAAAAAAAAATTCCATAAGCATATACCCCTGAGCAACCACCTGGATCAAGATATAGAACATTTTCAATACACTGGAAAGGTTCCTAGAGCCCTTTTCTGTCCACACCCATTCCTGCTCACCCACAGGCTTACTGGTTGTGCCCCTCCGTGTATGCCACTTACTCAGGAGACCGCTCCTCTGTCAGCTTCATGTGAGGTCTGTCTTCCACCCAAGTGTCCCTTTTCAGCATCCCCCCACACCCCATCTGACCTCCATGGATTTGGCAGCCCTTTTATTTTCCGGTTCAGGGTTACAAAAGTCTCCTAGTTTTAAAAACTATGAAATCTGTATTTCTCAATCTCCTTGTTCCTTTACAGGTGATTTCTGAAAAGAAGAAAGCAGAATTATTTAAATCCAGAAGTCCCTCCACAAAAACTATAATAACATAACGATAGTGTTTGCTTCAGCAAGTCAGTGAATTTTCTGAAGAACTTAAAATACTAATTTGAATTAAACAATTGTGTTAGTACATTACAGGTTTCTTCTAATCAATAAAACTAGTATCTACATTAAGATTCCAATTAAATACGCAAGAGGGCACAAACCTTGACCAAATAAAATCTTTCCGCATAATTTCTGCCCACTTGGAGCAAAGCAAATCCGCTATTATGATAGCCAGTCCAACAGAGAGGTTTCAAAGAAAAGAAAGTTTACCATTGCTTGCTCCATTACATTAATATAACCCAACCACTTCTTTTCCCATTGATAGTAAATGAATGCAGATGCAAGTGAAAAGCACATCAAAATGCAATCAACACTGCCCTTTGCTGAAATCAGTGGCATATTCTATATTAGCATATTCACCAAAATTTAATTGTAAACAGCGTAATTATGGTACTAAAGTTATTAAAAACACAAAGCAAGCTTGGAACTATACATATTCAAATTGAATTTCAGTGGGCAGATCAACTTTTATATCTGAAACAATATCCTAATTAATAGTCAGCTCTGATAATGAAATAGTCCTGTTTTTCACATAACATTCCAAAAAAGTTCTTCTGTGAATAATAAAGTTTTGTGAAGAGATTTTTAAATTTTCAATAGCTAAATTTATCACAATATGGTACTGTATTTAGACAACTGGCACTTTCAAGTCCTGGATTCAAATTTAGAACAATTTCTTTTTTTAATTTTCCGCTGAAGAGACGAAAAAGCTTGAATGAATAAAACAATGGCACTTCCATTTAATGAGCTCTATGAATTCATACCCAAACTGAAAAATGACAATGCTGTATAAAGCTCATTTGTTACACACTGGAAGCCTAGTCATAAATTGTCCCTAAAATATGTATGCACATAAGTTCCTTTGGGGGGGGGGGGTGGATTGTATATTTTTATGAAGTTTTCTTTAAAGTCATAAGCTTCTCTGATGCTTTTAAGCTGCAAAGAGACATGTTGATTCAGATACTTTTGCACAAGCTGGATTACTCACCATGCCGTTAACATGGCACCAACAGTCTTATCTCCACTCTTCACAGTGTAATGCTTGTTCTCACCCTGCCCATCTATGTTTACTGAAATCTTCCACACCCAAAGATCTCTCTTCCTCAGTGGGTATGACCTCTGGTTTTAGCAGTATTCTTACCTCTCGTTGCATTTGATAAAATTTCCTGTTAAGTTTACAAGCTCCCTGGATAGAACTGTCTTACAAACACATTGCACTTGGTAGCAATTCAATAAATGTGTAAAATTAAACAGCAAAAAGGTTAAGCTTTTTTTTTCCCTCAAGTACCTGCCATCTAACTTTACGCTTAATAAACATCATCCAACTGCAGTGGATACTGCTACTCCTTTTACAAGTCCAGCAACTGCAATCTCTTCCAACCCTCTAAAATGACCATGTTGAGCCCTGTTTATTCTCCTCAAACCTAGAATTCCCCTCCCTAGTTCATAATTCTCAATACATGACCTCATCTCCTGGTTTACAGGGAAAAAACAAAAACAAACTTCAGAAGGAAATTTCTTTTTTCCAAGACCCAAACCTACAAACCACCTGTACCCACGTCAGGCACAACTTTGTACCCACCTTATTTTCCTTCTCTTCCATCACAATTTAGTAAAGCTACCCTCCTCCACCAAACATCAGGTCTTCTTCACCTTGTATTTCACCCCCTCCAACTTCCTTGGACTTAAACTACTAATTAACCCTTCTCTCATATATTCAATATCTCCCTCAACTAGATCCTTCCCAATGGTTTTTAAATATGCTCATGGCTCACCCATTTTTATAAAACACCTGTTTAACCCCTCCCCCATTATTATTCTAACTTTCTTCTCCCTTCCAACACCAAACATCTTAAAAATTGTCAGAACTTACTAACATTTCCTTTCTCCTCACTCACCCCACAACTCACTCCATCTGGCCTCCACCTTCATGAGTGGAGTGCTAAGTACTCCTGCTAAGGGCATTAAATCCAAATGACACTGAATCATCTCATGCGCCCACTGAGGAGCACTATCAATCACTGCTGTTCATTCTTTCTTTCTTAAATCACTCTCTTCCTTTGCTGTCACAATACTAACCTGATTTCATTCTACTATTTAGGCCACTGACAGTCTAGGTCAGGGGACCCCAACCCCGGGGTCATAGACTGGTACAGGTCTATGACCTGTTAGGAATTGGCTGCACAGCAGGAGGTGAGCAACAGGCAAGCAAGAGGGGAAGCAAGCATGCGATCGAGCAAGCGAAGCTTCATCTGTCTCAACAGCCATTCTCCATCACTTGCATTACTGTCTGAGCTCCACCTCCTGTCAGATCAGCAGCAGCATTAGAATTTCATAGGAGTGTGAACCCTACTGTGAACTGTGCATGCAAGGGATCTAAGCTGCACTCTCCCTATGAGAATCTAATGCCTGATGCAGTAGAGCTGAAGCAGTGATGCCAGTGCTGGGAAGCAACAGCAAACAGATTAATATTAGCAGAGAGGTTTGACTGCACCGAGACCATAACAACTCAATTGCTTGCAAACTCATATCAAAACTTTATCAGTGAGTGACAAGTGACCTTAATGTATTACTATACAATGTAATAATAGAAATAAAGTACACAATAAATGCAATTCGCTTCAATCATCCCAAAACCACCCCCAACCCCTGGTCCATGCAAAGAACTGTCTTCCATGAAACCAGTCCCTGGTGTCAAAAAGGTTGGGGACAACTGGTCTAGATAATTTGGAAGACACAACAATGAGTAAACAGTTATTCTTTTAAGGTGTTTGTTACACTTTGTGATGTAGTTTTCTGGGTTGTACAATAGATCGTTAAAAAATCAAACACCTAATATACTTCCACAGCTTATACCAAAATACAAGTGTATTATATGAGAATAAATCGTACAAAAGGAAAGCATGCTGTTTTAAAAAATTAAGATCTTTGGAAATAAAATTAAGAGGTTTACAATTAAAATGGAGGCAAATGCTGAAATAAGAACTGACTGAGATGTTTACGACTATTCATTTAAGCTAACAGACATCAAGAAAAGTTTTTAGTTGCAAAGAGACATTTGCAGCCTATGTTCATAGCAGTACTATTCACAACTGCCAAATGGTGGAAGCACCCCAAGTGTCCACCTGCGGATGGCCAGATAAACAAAATGTGACCCATCCAGACCATGCATATTATTCAGTCTTAAAAAGGAAGCAAACTTCTGACACATGCTACATGATGAACCTTGAGGACATTATGCTAAGTGAAATAAGCCAGTCACAAAAAGACAAATACTCTATGATTTCACTTCTATGAGGTGTCTATAGTTGTCAAATTCATAAAAACAGAAAGGAGGAGGATTGCCAGGGGCTAGGGCAGGGAGGGAGAAGAGGGGACTTAATCAGTATCATTTCAAATTTGCAAGATGAGAGGAGTTCTGGAGGTTGGTTATACAGCAATGTAAACATACCGTACTTAATACTACTGAACTGTGCACTAAAAAATGGTTTAGATGGGGATGCCAGGATAGCTCAGTGGTCAAGCGCTTGTCTCTCTATGGGGTTGGAGTCCCAGCCCCAGCCCCGGACCCAGCCCCAGTCCGGGCCCCAGCCCATGCAACCCCATATGCTGAACTGTGGCAAAACTGGTAACCTCCAGGATGGCTTGGCAGTGAAGGTTTTTGCCTCCCATGTGGGAAGCCCCGGTCCGGTTCCCATCCCCTGCAGGCCCATGTGGAATAAAACTGTCACAACTAATGATGTGTAACTATGGAAACTGCTCTGGGCCCTCCCTTCTCTCTCTCTGCTCTGGGCCCTCCCTTCTCTCTCTCTCTCTCTCTCTCTCTCTCTCTCTCTCTCTCTCTCTCTTACATTCTCTCAAACAGTAAAATTTTGTTAAAAAAAAATGGTTTACATGGTAAATTTTGTTGTGTTTTTCCCACTATTAAAAAAAAGAATTGATAATGCAATAGGTAAAACAGACACAAAAATTAAGTTGAACCAAAATAATACCAACGTATTCTTGGTGATTATGCTGTCGCCCCCACCGTCCACACAAACAACTGGACAAGCATTATAAGTGGTATTAGTCCAAACAATGTTCTTATAGATGCTATTTACATAAATCTAATAGTTATCACAACAATAAATAAAGGTAAACTGTAAACTATGTGATTAATGAAGAAGAGTGATGGTTTGTTCATTTACACACTCAACAAGTGTTTACTGAGAATCTGCCACGTGCCAAGCACTGTTGTTCTAGGCACTTGCTATACTTCGAGAAACAAAACAAAGGTCCTGCCCTTTTGACACTTACAATCTAGCAGAAAGAGATAATGAAAACAAACATAATAACTATATGATCTAATATTTTAGTAAGTGTACGTGCGAGCTTTAAAAAATAAGAAAGTAAGCGGGTCAGGAAGCTTAGGGGACAGAGAGTGCAAGGTGGCAGGGTAGCTTGTAGTATTAATGTAGTGGTTATGGGCAGCCTCACTGAGAAAGTGAAATCTGAGCAAAGACCGGGAGGCTGCAAGGAAGTTGGCCATGTGAGCACCTAGGGCAGATATTCTAAGCAGAGGGATGAATAGTGCAAAAATCCTAAGGTAGGCAGATGTCAGGCAACCAAAGAAGAGTAAGGGTGCCTGACTGCTGGTGTGGAGTGAGCTAGGGGAAAGGGGAAGTCAGAGAAGGGACACAGGAGCCCAGAAGGCCATTAGAAGGATTCTGACTTTAGCAAAAGGGTAAACATACTTCTACAAAGTTGTGGAATAGGTATTATACTTTCATTTTAATTCACAATACTTCAAGCAAAATAAAAACCACACTCTGAACACTTGAGTCACAAAGAATTCTCTCATTAACCAATTCCTCACTAAAGTTTTTACATTTACCGTATTTTCCGCTCCATAAGACACACCTAACCTGCCTGGACCCGCTCTCCTTCCATGTAGTCCCTGCTTTCTGATCTGGCTGCAGGCTTCCCCACAGCATCATTAAGGTCCCCAGGGGAAGCCGGGATGGCTCAGTGGGTTAAGCACTCACTTTGCAGCGCCGGGGACCGGGGATCAAGTCCCGGCCCCGGCCCGTACGGAACCATATGCTGAGCTGGGAGCTCCCCCAGTTCAGTTCTCTCTGTCTCTGTATCTCTCTCTCTCTCTCTCTGTCTCTGTCAAAAATAAATAAATAAATAAAAATATTAAAAAAAAAAAAGGGGGGGACCCCAACGTGCACTCTTCTTTGCAGTATTCGCTCCATAAGACGCACACACTTGGGGGGGGGGCGCATCTTATGGACCAAAAAATACTTTCTTGCTAACATACTATTTCATTCTCAAAATCCAGTCCACCTGTAGATTGAACTGTTTAAACTTTACATAAATCCAAAAATTTAAGTGCCTTTGTCACTAAAGTCATTTCAAGATAAAAATGGGTTTATAGATGAAATTTCATTCCTAAAAAGTAGAGGACAGGACTAGGCCCTATTCTCCCTTTAACTTAAAATATAATTTGGCTGGGAAAGCTGGGATGGCTCAGCGGGTTAAGCGCTCACTTTGAAGCCCCGGGGACCGAGGATCGAATCCCGGCCCCATGTCCCCAGTTCAGTTCTTGCAGGGACCTACGCGGGAGGCTCCAGGCCCAGTTCCTGCCCTATGCAGCCCTGTGCCCACCTGTGGAGTGGAACTATATGGAAAACTAATGTCAACTATGGAGACTGTTCTGGGCCCTCCCCCTTCTCTCTGTCTCTGTCTCTGTTTCTCTGTCAAAAATCAATTAAAAAAAAAAATACATATATATATATATAATTTGGTAGTGTTACCAGAGTAAGTAGTTTCCAACTTTTTTTTTTTTTTTAATTTATTTTGTTTTTGACAGAGACAGAGGCAGAGAGAGACAGAGAGAAGGGAAAGGGCCCAGAGCAGTCTCCATAGTTACACGTCATCAGTTTTTCGACATGGTTTTGTTCCACACAGGTGGGTGGGGGCCATGCATGGCGGGAACTGGGCTGGGGACTTCCAGCATGGGAGGCATGCCTCCTCGAGCCAGGGGCCGAATCGGGGGCGGGCAAGAACCAAACTGGGGACCTCCCACATGGGAAGCACACCACAGTTCAGCATATGGGTCCACACAGGCCGGGGCGAGGATACAATCCTCAGTCCCCAGGGCTGCAAAGCGAGTGCTTAACCCACTGAACCATCCCAGGGGTGTCAAACTCAATTAAAACACAGGCCATTTGGTGCAACAGGCAAGATTCACACGGGCCACATCACATTTACAAATGTCGCCGGAAGTGAGTCAGCGTGTTTATACACGCCCACAGGCCCCAGGAAAGGCACTTGGGCCACGTGTATACTCATCTTCAGTAGTTAAAGGCTTAACAAGGGAATTGTGTGTATGGTGTTGCCTCGATCTCTCCCTAAGCTCTATATTCTTCATAACAATTTTTTTTATTTTCATTTTATTTCAGAGCATCATGGGTCACAAAAAATTACCTTGGGGGCCGCATGTGGCCCGGGGCCGCTAGTTTGACACCCCTGCCCTGGAGTAAGTAGTTTGCAACTTTTTGACAGGAAATTAAAACACAACTTTTACCATGATACACCCTCTTTTAATTTAAAATAAAAATAACACAGAGTCCCATGGAATTCTGTATTATTACAATGTATAATTCCTGCCTCATTAATTCATTTGCTCAACAAATCTTTATTGTTCACATACTCTGTTCCAGGAACTGTTCCAGGAACTGTTCCAGAAGACGGGAATAAAGCAGTGATCAAACAAACAAAAATCCCTGCCCTCGTTGAGCTTATATTTTCATTTAGGAGAGCTAGATAATTTTTTAAAAATTAAAGCATGTGGTATATCCAATGGTATAAATTGTAAGGAAACATAATAATAAAGTAGGGGCAGGGAGTTTTGGGGGTGGAGTGAAATTTAAAAGATGATCTGGCAAAGCCTCACAGGAAAGTAGCATTTAAATGGAGACCTGAGAATAAAGTGAGGGAAGCTAGTCTTGAAGTTACCTAGAGGAAGAACATCCCACACTAAGGGAGAAGCAAATGTAAAAGCCCTGACGCATGAGCATGCCCAGCTTGTTCTAGAAACAGGGTGGAGGACAGCACACACTGGCAGAGAATTCGATAGGGGAAAGCACTGGATGACGTCAGAGGTAAAGGGCACACCTTAGCGATAATGTCCAACACACAGGGCACTATAAGGGCATTTACTTTAACTCAACAAGAATTTGAGCACAGAAGTAGCATGCTCTGATGTAACAATCTCAAAGGATCACTCTGGTTCATGCAATAGACTGGAAAGGGGCAGGGTAGAAACAGTTACCGGTTATTAAAATGGAATTACTAGTGGAATAACCAACCAATGACTGCATTAATCCTTACTGAATAATAAACATGTCAATTTTTTTAAACTGCCCTGACTTTTAGCCACTAAACAGGGATGCAGAATAACCTAAGAAGTTTTCTTTTATTTTAATTTTACACAAGCTTCCCTCCCCCAAAAAACAAGTCTTCACTGACAAGTAGAAATAATTGATATTAGTGACAGATGGTCTAGGAAACATGCTAATCACCTCTGCCTCTAGATTTCCTAAGCTCTATCTTTATGGCAATTTAGTTCACCAGAAAATTAAACATTTGAACTCATTTATTCCAAAGCCTTTTACAAAACACCAAAATATGTGCTGGAAATTGTGGGAGGGGCTGGAAATACAAACATGAATGAAATGCAAACTTTAGCTTCAAGAAGCTGCACTTTGCTTCGTGCAGAAAACACCATCACATAGTTATGTTTAATATTATACCATCAGCTTCAAACAAGAGTCAATAAAAAGCCCTCCAGGCAAAGAATGCTTCTGAATTCTAGATAAGACTATTTATTAAAAATAGTTAGCAGTTGTAGAAATCTACAAATTCAAACTGTTAGTTTCATGTTGAGAAAGTGCCTCCTAACTTACATCTAGCAATGCAACTTCTTAAGATATTAAGAGTTATGAAACTCCTGCTTCCTTTTCCTATCAGTGCCAGAAAGTGCAGAGCTCTAGAGACAGCCTATTCTGTTTTTAATGAAGTTTTGGCTGTTGGTAAATTCTTTCTTATATTGAGTACAAGTCTACTTTCTTATTTCTCCTACCTAGTTTTTGTCTTTTGGAGACACGTAGGACAAGCTGAACCCCTGTTCCACACACCGTCCTTTCACCTATGTGAAGATGGTCATCAGTTCTTCTCAGTCTCTTCTGAGTTGACATGTCTCCATCCAATTTATTAGCTGTTCCTTAGATGGCATGGTTTCATGTCAGTTCACCACACTGGTGACTTTTCTTTGGTTTCATTCCATTTTAAAACTATAGTGTTGGAATTGAGTGCAGTACTCTAGGCATGTAATGAAAAATAGAGTTGCATCTCTTGTTTTAGATATAGCACTTTTCTTCTATGAATATAGGAAAGAAGAATGCCTTTCTTCTACATACTGTATTATCAGCTGTATCCTTATTTTATTTTACTTTATTTTTTTTAATGTAATTGATGAGCACATCATTTATTCAACCTAGATTTGAACAAAACCCCTATGCTTCTCTAAGCTATATCTTCTTTATCCTGCTTTTATGCATGTTTAGGGGTCCATCATGAGAGCTTATGTTTATTCTGTTAAATTTCTTTTTATTGGATTTAGCTAACTGCATGCCTACATCTTGGCCAACTCTGAAGTTTCTAGCTTAGAAGAACAAACAGGTGATGACGCACTCAAATGAGATTGAATATACAGAAGAGAGAGAGAGAGAGAGAGAGAGAGAGAGTGAGTGAAAGGTAGGATGGAAATTAGAGAGGTGTTTTGGAAGCTGCAGTGACTGTGTGAAGTACCGTGGTAGATACTTGAATACAAAATAAATACGACCTGATCTCTGCTGTCTGACCCTGTTTTTCTTGTCCCAGGTTTAACTGTTCTGATGATGGCATTGCTAGTTATGCACACCTGAAAACAAGGGAGTCATCCTTTAGTTCTCCTTTACATCCAGTGTTACCAAGTTCTACTGACCAAATTTTTTGAAGCATAACATACATCCTGGAAAAAGTGCACATATCCTAAGCATCTAGCTTAATGATTTCTCTTTTCTCTTTCTTCTTTTTTTTTAACAAAGTTAACATTTATTAATATAATTATGATCACCCAGATGAGGACATTCACTGGTGTGTCATTCCAGAAGCCTCTGTTATGCCCCCTTTCCAATAGTGATTCCCACCCACGGGAACCACTTTTCTGACTTCTGTAACAGTTTAGTTTTGAACTCATATATACATGGAATCACATCCTATGTATACCCTTTTACTAGGCTTCTTGTATTCAGCAGTTTGTCTGAAACTCATCCATTTGTTATATGTAGTTTGTGGTGGTTTTTAAAAAATATTTCTGCACAACACATTAGTTTTGGTTATTGAATACTGCATATCACACCACTCCAACTTAGTGGAGTAAAACAATAACTATTTTATTACGTTCATAGACTGCGGGTTAGGAATATGGTGGGGTTGCTTGTCCCTGCCCTGCGATGGTTGGGCTCTAGACTCATTTAGCATCTCTGTTACTCACATGTATGGCTGGGATGTCTTGAAGACCAGGACCATCTGGGATTGTTGACTAGAGCACTGACAAAATGTTGACTAGAGTCACTCTTTTTTAAGTGGCTATTTTACTTTTTCAGTGGTATATCTACAACAGATTCAATGGAGACAGAAACGTCTACTTAAAACTTTCTTCTTTGCAAATTTTGAGTCCCTGGTGGACTTTTTGTGGTGTCCAACCTTTTAGCTTCCCTGGGTCACATTGGAAGACAAATTGTCTTGGGCCACACATAAAATACACTAATGCTAACAATAGCTGATGAGCTAAAAATAAAAATAAAAAAAGGTCACAAAAAAAACTCATAATGTTCTAAGAATTTATGTTGGGTCTCATTCAAAGGCGTCCTTGGCCATAGGTTGGATGTGCCTGGTTTAGTGTTCAGATATTGCTGCTGAAAAGGCTATGTGATGGGTTTGTTGATGATACATAATCAGATGAAGGTTAATGTCAATATCCAGAAGCAGAGATTCCCCTTGAGGAAGAGAGGACGCTTAAGTAAGGCCCAGAAAGCACTGTCTCTTTGGTGTTAGATAAAATCATAGCCATTTGGAGATGAGCTTCTGCTTTCTCATTCTGGGTCCTTGTAATGAGACACTAAGCTTAAATTGGACATTACCTACGTAGGGGTGTGACTTGGAGGTATAATTTCTTCAGTGTATATGCTTCCTCTCCTGTTTTGGGAATAATTCTTATTACCTTTTCACTAGTATAGTGGTTGCTTTGAAGGTGGCATGACCTGGTTGCAGATTCTCCATGAGGCCTTGGCTTTTCACAGCATGTTGGCTGGGTTCCCATAGGAAGCTTCTTGAGAGTGACTGTACTTGGAAGTTATTTGGCATCACTTCCACTAGACTCTATTGGTTGAAATAGATACAAGCCTGCCTGAATTCAGTGGGAAGAAACTTAGACCTCAGGTCTTTATGAGAAGAGCGTCAAAAAAATTTGTGGCCATTTTTTAAAACCACAAATTATATACCACATTGTAGTTATACATTCTGCTGTAGATGGAATAGTTTGTACTTTGGAGTAATTGTTCATATCTTTTGGTTCACATATATTAATTTTAGTTGGGTACCTAAGAGTAGAATTGTTGGTCATATTGTATGTGTATCTTTAGCTTTGATACTACCAAATAGTATTCTAAATTAGTTGTACCTTTCTTACTCTTACTAGCAAAGTATGAGAGTCCCAGTTCTTTTGCTACTTTGCCTCCACTTGGTATGATCAGTTAAACATTATAAAATATATATATATATATATATTTTTTTAATTCTGTGGTTGTGTAGAAGATCTCACGTGGCTTTTTTGGCATTTCCCTGATAACTAATGATTTCAGCACCTTTTCATATACTTGTTAGCTATTTGGATATCATATATTGTGAAATGCCTGCTCAAGTCTTTTGCCTATATATTAACAAATTGGGTTATCTTTTAACTTAACAAAATGTTGCAATTTTTTATACATATGTAACATGAATAACAGGTTTCTTTATTTTATATAGATATAAATGTTTTATACATGGTTCTTCTCTTGCATTTTTCACTTAATTATATCTTGTAGGCCATTCCATATACCATATTTTCCGGTGTATAAGACGACCCCCTAATTTTACAGCTAAAACATAGGTTTAGGCCTATATTCGCTGTATAAGACGACTCCCTACTTCCGAGGCTATAGTCTTATACAGCGAATATAGGCCTAAACCTATGTTTTAACTGTAAAATTAGGGGGTCGTCTTATACGCCCGGTCGTCTTATACGCCGGAAAATACGGTATATAAGAGGAACCTGGAATATCTTGTACTAGAGAATAATAAAACTATCTGAGCCTAGTAGGGTCATGTTAGGACACAGTGACCAGCCTGAAGGGCCTTCATTGCCTAGTGCAGAGGAACAGATGGAGCAGGCCTGGTGGTCAGAAACTGGTGTGGTATTCACAAATGGGTCCTATACTCCAGGTTTATGTAGACAGTCCCACTGCTTACGTCAGACGAGGTTTCTCTGAGATCATGATAAAATGAGACAGTACAAACAAAACCATGGTTGCTGTGCTGCCCATAGAATAGTTGGCCAGAATGAGTGACTGCTGCTTCCTTACCAGTGACAGCTTTGTTTTTCCTAGTATCCCCTCCCTTAGAAAAGATTACTTGAGAAACCCAAACACAGAATTACCCAGTTTTTTGACAGCGTTCAATTTAGATAAACTCCTGCTTCCCTAAGATCCTCCTGCAAAAATTACTCAACCAAAGACCACATCCTGTAATAGATTCTCTAGGACCCTCTCATTGATATGTCCTGCTATTTCCCATGGTGTATGTTCTCCCAACTTGTCAACTACGGGTGTGTTCTGGGTGGGGTTTGGTTGAAGGGCTTTGACACCAGATATAGGACAGTTTGAGCAACAACAACAAAAATTATAGCAGACAGTGTAAGTGACCATATAGGGACACAATCAACAAAATTCAAAATGTGGGGAATTTTACAGGATAAATGACATGGGGAAGAAAACTCATAAAAGAGGGAGATGGCACTTATTGATTAAAGAAATTCAGAGACACATGTGCCAGATGCAATGACTAAAAAAAATCGACTATACGAAGACTGTTTTTTGAGACAACTGAGATTTGAATACATCTTATTAGATATTAAGGAATTATTGTTAATTTTATTAGGCATGACAGTGATATACGGCGGTTGTATTTTAAAAACTACCTGTTAGAACTATTTACATATGGTATGATGTCTGGGGCTTGTTTTAAAATATTCTTGGGAGAGGCTAGTGGACTGGTATATGTAGAAGAAACAAATTGGCCATGTGTTGATAAGTGTTGAAACTAGGTGGTGAGTACATGAGAGTTCATTATAATTTCTCTACTTTGTATATATTTGAAAAGTCCCCTAATATGATTTTAAGTCATTTGCATTTCTTTTTCTGTGAATTTGCCTCTGCATGTCACTTTTCATTTTTTATTTTTTCTTATAATAAAGTTTTTTAAAATACTTCTGTCACATATTTTATAGATTTTTTTTGTCTCTTGAGTTTATAATTTTTTTTGTCTCTTGAGTTTATAATTTTTTTTCTTTGCAGAATTTGAATTTTGTCAAATTTACTAATTTTCTTATGCCTTAAGTGTTTTATTAGTTGCTTAGAAAAACCTTGTCTCAGATTCTGAAAAGTTCTTTTATGTTTTCATTAGGTATTTTTTAATGACTAATAGGCTTCTGATAAACTTTGACTAATTTATTTGGTCACTGTAATTTCCCTTTTGAGTATTTAGAAATATTTAAGTTCTGCTGCAAGAATATATAAGGAAAAATGTTTTTCAGTAGTTACCCTGCATAGGTTTAATAGTGAGCACCCAGAGAAATATAGTAAACAAAGTTTGTTAGTTCATTTTGCCTTCCCAAATAGAAGAACTACAGGGAAATCGATCATTTATAAAATTATCAAAATATGCTAAAATGTAATATAAGAATATGAGGGCTGTCCAGCAAGCATCCAGACATGTAATATGAAAAACAGGCATTTACGGCTGGATTTTTTTCCACACAGCCTTCGTATTGACAGTGCAGTGCAGAAATTCTCATTTTAGAAGGTATTTCCTTTACATAAAGCAGCATTCCTTTTCCTTTTAGGGCTTGTGGGTCAAGGAGGCAACTGTCACCTTCCTGTGAAGTCCACATCTTCTGACTTGCTCCTCTCTTAGGTATAATGCCTTTGCATAGGCCAAGCAGGAACTTTCTAGCTTCTCATCTCCGTCGGACTAGATGAATGAATGTACTGTAGTGTCTTCTTTGTGCTTGGGTCCTACAGACCTGTTAGGACTGCAGGGCTGGATCTTCTAACCATTACATCAAAACGCAGAAAGAGAAGTGTACAACAGAGGCCTCCCAGAGTCCCTCCTTCTGGGGGAAGTGGTTGCAGTGAGATGCCTTGGGCTGGTGTTTGAAATTGTAACATACTGTGTTTCCTCAATTAAAAATTATTTCTGCAGTTAAGTGTTCCTTTAGAAATCATTTAAAGGAAATTAAAGTTGAGGAAGTACATTTGATAGTGTATTTTAAGCATTTTATCTATACCCAAAATTAATCACTTCCTTAATACAAAAAGTCTATGGTCAGGAAGAAAATTTTCTTCTCTGAAGATACCCACTTTCTTCTTCAGAGTTAGAAGCATGAGTCTTCACTAGTTCTTTCCATCTTAGGTGTGAATACCTGACAAGTGTGACAGATGCTTCTAAAGACTGTATCACAGTTTGAGTTAAGCTTAATGTTTTTCAGGAATAAACCTATGAATTTATAGGATCATTACTTCTGGAGATTCATTGCTGTATTCTTATGGTTTGTTGTGTTATATATGTCTCTTAATGTTACTAAAGTTACCATATAGCATGAATGCTTTTCATGCATTTACTGATATGCATGTTTCCCTTAGTGAAACCAGGGGACTGATTGGGTGTTCTTAACAGGAACTCAAAGTTAACCTTCCTATGTCTCAGGTTTTTATGTTCATTGATATTGGTAATAAGTATATTTTTATTCCTATGAATATCCTTACTGTTCTGTCTCAACTGTAGGATTTGTGTGGACAAAATGAAGTAAATATATAAAGACCCTCTGTATTATTAGGAAGTGGCTATATAAACTCAAGATTTAGTATTTTATTTTTCAGATGATCCTTAGCACTAATCAAATACATTAATCAACTCCTGACTGGCTGGCTCATTTGTAAGAGAATTGTCTGTGGATATATTGTTTTGAATTTTTCCTAATATAATTTAGCAATAGAGGTAATGAAGTTGTTGACTGATTATCTCGTTTGATTTTATTCTTTAACTGCTGTAACTTTGCAGGAAGCTATTTACACCAAAATATGTAATTCTTAATTCCAAATAAGCTTGCATGAAATACTAATACAAGTAAATGATTTTGGCCTGGGATATGATGGGTTGGGAAAAGGGTGTTTGTTTGTTTGTTTTTAGGTCCTCCTATATCAATTCATTCATATATATATATATTTACCCAGCTTCTAAAGTAAACTGATGGGGGGCGGGGGGGTATTAAAATGTTCAAAACCAATAGACATACATGAGGTGGGATTCCAAAGAATTATCTTCTGGAGGGTGGGCCCCTGTAGTACAGTCTTCTCCTGTTGGTGAGTGTTCTAGGAACCCATCTGCATCCATGAACCAGCTGGTGATGTTGTCAGAGGATGCATTCGGCATCAGTGAATTTTTTTGGAGACATTTTTAGCATGTTTGCTCATTTCGTGATGGGTAATTTACATGAACAACGTGAGGCAAGACAATGCACCTGCTCATACCCACACCAGGCTGAGTGTTCAACAGCTTCTGACCCAAAATACCATGAACCCCCATTCACTCAATCTTGAGTGACTTTTTTTGTTTCCCTGAATGAAAAAAGTCCTCAAAGGAAAATGTCTTGCTGATGTGAAAGTGGTAAAACAAAAAATGGCAGAAGCACTAAAGGGCATCAAAATGATGAGTACAAACACTATTTTGAGCAGTGAAAAAAAAGCGTCTCGATAGGTATATTGCATCAAATGGAGAGTACTTTGAAAGTGGCTAAAGTTTAAACATGTAAGAATAAATACACAATATTCTATAAATAGATTACGGTTTTATTTGGTCCCCCCTTCATATATAATAGTCATTACATTGGAATGAATGACTTAATGAAGAAAGGAAGATATACCAACCCCCTATGCAGCATTAAAACATACAGACTCGGGCTGTTGCAGACGAGGGTCTTTACAGTTTCCCAGTGCCACTGGGAATTATGATAGATAGCCAAGGTTGAGGGAGTACTGCCTCAGATGACGAGGGCTGCCTTTATAACTGAGTTCATCCCACTGGCCTGGAATGAACTTCCTAAAATTCAGAAAGCACCCCTCCCACCCCAGCAAAAAAATGATCCATCTAAAATGTCACTAGTCCCATGGTTGAAAAACACTGTTCTAGAGATAAGTTCCCTGTTATTGGAGGTATTCCACTATACATCAGATAATGAGATAACATCCAGTACAAGACTTTCAAGAATGTCAGGAAATGAGTTGAAATAAAGATTAACTGTTTCAGGTAACTCTCCAGAGAAAATTATCTTCAAGGATGTTAAAGTGATGATGATAAATATTTATTGAACACTAACTGTGGGTCAGATATTCTACCATGTAAGAATGTTCATATTTCACAGCTAATTCTCACCACCACCGTAGGTATTTTTAAAATATGTATTTACCTTGATTTGATGGTAAAATTAGGCTGCCCTAATGTCACACAGCAGTCAATATTTAAATTCAGATCTACATAACTCCAAGTATATATGTCACAGTCCAAACCATAAATATTAAATGACTTTCAAAGCTTCTGTACTCGAGAAAACAAATGAAGCACCACATATTCTAAACCAGAGATGTCTAACCTTTTGGCTTCCCTGGGCCACACTGGAAGAAGAATTGTCTTGGACCACACATAAAATACACTAACACACAGCTGATGAGCTATTAAGAAAAAAGAAATCACAAAAAAATCTCATAATGTTTTAAGAAAGTTTACAAATTTGTGTTGGGCCTCATTCAATGCCATCCTGGGCCCCATGCAGCCTGCAGGCCAGACAAGCTTTTCTAGAAGTAGCAGGACAATGTCTAAAATAGTTTGTACTCAGTGCAAACCTACTTGGCTAGGGGACAGGGGAAGGATTATTTGAAGTAGTCCTCTGATGAAGGAGAGAACAATTATCCTGATTGTTCCCAACTGCGTACTTCTGTAAGAGCCAAGAAGCTCTTATATGTCCATGGAACCTCAGTCAGAAGCTGAGATTAATGATGACATCCCTTTATCCATAGGCGTGAAAGCTCAGGATGGACAGACGTTTGAACATCCCTGACTGGGAATCCTGCCCTTAACAAATATACTAGATGCAGATACATGGTTTCTTGGCTGACTACACTCATGCCCATCTGTCAGAATGGCAGTGTGCCTGCTCACATGTTGGTCAAACTGTCACTAGGGCATAGGTGCCAAGCAATGATAGTTTTAAATGGGCAGCTTGCATAGCACTGTTAAGAACTTGCTCTTCTGCAGAAAAAAAAAAAAAAACTCTGATAATATTGAAGGGTTGCAATAACAAGACAAATATTCTTGGTCAATCTCAACATTTCAGTGAAAAACAATCTAGACTAGTAGAAATGAATCAGAATAAAGAAATTAAACAGAAAAGGTACTTTGAAGACAAATAAGTGGTTTGCACTAAAGCTGTCACACTGCCAATCTTTCATTAATACATGTCATGGTAATCTGTTGTGCAGTAAAATCCTTGGCTCAACAAGTCATCACTGATTTTTTCTTTAATGGATAACATTCTTTTCCATGTTCTAAATTAATAAGTAAAATGCACTGATATTTAATAGTTTGCCTGACAGTAAGTTCTATTTGTTGAGTAGTTATTTTTTAAATGACAAAAGTCTAATCTATCTCATTTAAATGCACAAAAGAAAGCAGAAACCAATTAGAGTCCCACAGATGAATAGGAAAAAAGTATAATTTTTTCAGGGAAAGAAATAAAGAAGTGAAGTAGGTGCTAAGAAAACAGAAACTAAGCATGTTCAGTCACAATAAATTAGGGTTCAAGAGCTGTTACCTGTCACATCCCTGTGACTATTTCATTTCTAAACTATGTCTAGGTTCCCATTCTACCTTTAAAGATTTTTTGGATCATGGCATGAAGTATCTAATGTCCTTACTGCCTGGAAATGCTTCCCCAAGATTAAACCCTAGTGCTGCAGTTGGAGCCATTTGTCCTTATTCAGTCCTCGGTGGTTTTGAAGAACAGCTGGTCATCATCATTCTCTGTACAGTTCTTCATACACAAGTATCAGGATATACTGATTAAATAACCCTTGAGTCTCCTCTTTGCCATGAAAAATAAAAGTGATTCCATTAACTTTTCCTCATTAGACCAATTTATCAAGTCTCTGTTTTTATCATTTCAGCTGCTCACCTGTTGGACCCTTTTCAAGCCTGGATATGAAATGTCATCCACACCAACAATGAGCCAATAGAAACTACTCTTCTTCCTACATGTTGGATTTACTAAGAGTAGCATTAATATGGAGTCTGAAAGTTCCGCAGAATTCTTAGTATCCATCACTGAAGACAGTGGCAAAAGTCTGAAATCTACCATTATTCTTCTAAGAAATACTAAGGGATTTGATATTCTGAAGTGACACCACTTTTTTTAGCTCTCTGGAAAATATATACCTATAACACAAAGTGTTCAGTCAAGTTAAGGGTCACAGTTAAGCTATAGCCTGTTCTTCCTACAAACCTATTACTGCCATGAATAGCCCTAAAACAACTTCTCTTGAGTATCATTTCTACAACATTTCCTGCTCAAAAACCTACAGTACCTTCCTAGTAGTCAATGAAACCGATTATAACCGGTACTGTTTAACCAGAATTTTCTTTGTTTTTTTGGTATTTTTATTTTTTAATTTTTTTTAACTGTTAAATTTATTGGGGATGATATTGGTTGATATAAATTACATAGGTTCCAGGTATACAATTACACATTACATTGTATATGTATTGCATTGTGTGTTCAACACCCATAGTCAGGTCTCTTTCCATCACCATATATTTGATGTTCCCTCCCTCCTCCCCCAACCCCTCTACCAGCAGTTTTCTATAACCATGAATTAACTATCCTTCCTCTACTTCTCTCCTTCCCTTCACTCTCAAGAATTTCCCCCAGTCAATTCTTATTTTCACCCAGACCTACCTATCTCTCTTTGCTCATGCTACACTCTGAAATGTTTTCTGACTTTCTCATCTATACATACTTTTTTCAAGACTCAAGCCATGTCAAACCTTCATATATCTCCATTAATTTTCATACTTAATTGCTTACTCATTCCCTATCTTCATTTTGGTATGCAGTTTACAATGTATGGCCAACAGATTTTACAAAGGTAAAAAATAATGATTCAATGAAGCAAAGGTAGTATTTTCAACAAATGGTTTTGGAACAGCTGGACAAAGGACTTAAAAGCATCATACAAAGACTACATATAGGCCAAAGGAAAGGGAAAAAAGGAACCAAGACCTAAACATCATATCCTATGTAAAAATTAACCCAAAGTGGATCACAGATCTAAATATGAGATAAAATTATAAAACACTTAGAGAAGAAAACAAAGAACACATCCTTTTCCAAGGGTCAGGCCAGGAGTTCTGAGATATGCAGGATACCAAAAGCACAATCCATACATACATCAATAAGTTGGACCTCATCAAAATTAAAAACTTTTGTGCTGCAAAAGACACTGTAAGAGAATGAAAAGGCAAGCCACAGACTGAGAGAATAAATCCACAGGTGACATACCTGGCAAAGGACATGTATTCAGACTATATAAAGGGATACCCTAAACTTAATAACAGGAAAACAAGCAATCCAATTACAAAATAGGTAAAATCTGAACAGACAAGTCAGCAAATAAGATATTAATGACGAATAAGCAATGAAGACATGTCCAACACCATTAGCCATGAGAGAAATGCAAATTAAAGCCATGATGAGACACCTCTATACACCCTAATGGCTAACATAAAAAACACCCCCGATACCAAATGTTGACCAAGATTCAGGGAAGCTGGGGTCTCCCATACAGTGATGACAGGATTGTAAAATGGTACAATGCTGGGAAAGGCTGGCAGTTTCTTAAAGCAATTACGTTAAACACATACTTACCCTATAACCACAGTTGCACTCCTGGGCATTTATCCTAGAAAAATAAAGACTTACATTACACTCACACTAAAACCTGTACGTGAGTATTCACAACATCTTTATCTGTAATGACCAAAGTCTAGAAACAATCCACATGTCCTTCAATGGGCGAAGGGTTGAATAAAATGTAGTAGAGTCATCAACGGACAAGCACAGAATAATTATCAAAATGAGAAAATTGACAACGATGCGGTATTAGTAATTTCAGTTCTTACATTCTTTTTGTTCACATATGTGTACAGTTCTATGACATTTTTTATAATGTGTATAAAACTCATGTAAACATCACCACATCAGGACACAGCACTGTACCATAGCCCCAAAGAAGCTCCCTCCCTCATCCCACACATTTAGAGTTACACCCCACCCCCAGCCCTAACCCTGGCAAAAACTAACTAGCTCTCCACTTCCATAATCATTTTGAAAATGGTATATAAATGGAATCATGCAATCACACAACCTTTTGAGATCGGCTTTTTTTACTCAGTCCTACATCCTTGAGCTCCATCCAAACCGTTGCATGTGTCAATAGTTTGCTCCTTTTTGTTGAGTGGTGTGTCATTGTGTGGTGATTCCACATTTTAGTTAATCATTCACCCACTGAAAGACATGTGCAGTTATTTCTGGTTTCTGGCTATTACAAACAAAGCCCCTGTGAATATCAAGTACAAGACTTCATGTGAACATGGTTTCTACTCCACTAGGATAAATGCCCAGGAGTACAACTGCTGGGTCATATGTATAACGTTTTAACAAGCTGCCAAACTAATTTCCAGAATGGCTGTACATTCCTACCAGCAACATGAGAGATAATATAAATTCGAAAGTCACAATTTCTAAAATATTTTCTAAAAGCCTGAAAAAACAGTAAGATTAAGCCTTAAATATTATAACCTGAACTTAGCTTTTTAAAAATAAATATTTTTAATGTTTTTCCTGACTCCTAAAAAAAAAAAATTTTCTTACTACCTCTAACAAAGAATTTATAATGAGATATAATCTGTATGTTGATAGTTCTGTTGCCATATTATAAGCTGCAAGAATTGAAAAAAGCAACACTGCTGGTAGAAACAGTAAGTTTCTGTTTCTATGTCTTTCAGACATAGTCTATGAAGACTAAGGGTTTAAATGCACAAACACTTAGTATTGTGAAATGTAATCACAATGCATTTATACAGAGTATCCTCAAACAATGACATTTGTCCGGCTGTTACTTGGTAAAGTAATTTGAGAAAAACAATTAACTTAAAATAAAGCTGTATTTAACTTAGACTTCTGACTTCATAATTTCCTTTTAAATTTTAGATATAACTGACAATTAGATAACAGTCTTTTTTGGGTTCTTAAAACTATCTGACCCACATGCAAACAGCAGCAAGTCTGCCAGTCTGCAAAGAGAAAATGAAATAAATGCACAAGAAGAAACTATAAAGTCCCCAAAAGAATAAGATGGTGCTGCCCTTGTTCATGACTTTCCAGTTCTTTTTTAGTCCCTTGTGGGACCAACTAGATTGTTCCAAATATTTAGCTCCACAAGACAAATGTCTGCTTCCAATGAAGTATGCTATTTGCTTTAAAGTATATGACAGAACATTCCCAAACCTCAAAGTAATAACCTTGCAATTTAATTATATGACTTCCATCTAGTAAATCTTCACACTTAATGTATATGACTTACTGATAAACATTTTAGTGTGTGTTTACTATTCATCCTAAGTGTTTGCCAGTATGAGCAGTGTCTACCTTAATTTTCAAATCCTAGAGTACTGATTCCCATTCTATGTGCTAGAGACCCAAGGACCAATAGGAGTTATTGCAAAGACATCAAAATCCATGTACCTATATGAAGATTAAATAAATAATATGGTTCCCAATGCAAAATGCTGACAAAGTTGATGCTGTGCTTAGTAAGTTTACTGAAGAATACTACTGAAAGTAGTTTCTTGTCAGTATTTATTGGTGAATATTAAAATCTAACTCCTATAAGGGGGAAAGGGCACACCTCATATCTCTCTAGGCTCTCTAGGGAGCTTTTCTTTTCTAAAGTATTGCCCGTATGTCATCCTGAATGAGAAGAGAATGTGCTTGCCTTTGAGCGCAAAGATTTAAGACAACATTGGGAGATGGAGCAGGAGTAATTGGGAAAGTGCATGCAATTACTTCAAAACAGCAACCTCAGAATGCTAGGTACTTAAATATCATTCAGGAGCCAAGAGGGAATAACATCAAAGGGCACAGCTCTTTTTGCATCTCTACAATGGTAGTAGGTACATAGTCACAGGAGTTTTGGTCACAAGGACCAAACAGGCCTAGAGTACAAATATGTCTTGGTTATACCATGTAGCTAAGTACTTTGTCCGGATTCTATCACCTTTCTAAATTAATCTTATATCCTTATTAAAATTCCGTATTTGCTATATTTTATCAATAATAGTGTAGTTTTTAAATGTATCCTACACATTTATTTACTTCTTGTGTGCTGGATGCTAGATAACTAAAGTCAAGAAATAGAGGTCACTCTATTAATTTAAAACACAGAAAACCTGCTTCAACAAAACCCTACAATAGCAAGAATACACTGTGCCGAGCAGTTCCTGACATACAGTAGTAGGCATGTGATACCTGGTAAATAAATGAGTCCATCTCTGCTCACTCTGAAAAATAATCTCAGCAAGCATGTAAACTATTCTACCAGTCTCACAAATATCCTCCAGTCCTACTCAGTTATTACCAATTCATTCTCAAAACCCATCAAGATCAATTTTCATGAAAGCCTCACTGCCACAGAGGCAGAATTTAACTCCGTTTAGGTTCATTTGAACATTTGTATAAATTCAGGAGCCATCCTTTATTTGATATAAGGTAAACTATAAACCTATGCTTCACTTTCAGTAAGTTTTATTTTTCAAATCAAAATTCTATTCAAAGTACATTATATCTTAGTAGGGATGGCTTTGGGGGAAAAAAGTTGTCAAAATAAAAATCTTGTTTCTTTTCTAGATATCTGGAACATTCACTTATATATTTATTATTATTCCACCTTAGTTTGCAAAAAAAAAAAAGGCTGGCCTATTTACAAACTGTACTTTTAGGGTCTGTCAACATTGTGATGTACTATTATAATTTTTAAAATACACTTGCATCCTGGAATAAAACTTGGGGAAGCCAAGATGGCTCAGTGAGTTAAGCACTCGCTTTGCAGGACCAAGGATCAAATCCTGGCCTGTGTGGACACATATGCTGAACTGGGTGTGCTTCCCAGGTGGGAGGTCCCCAGTTCGGTTCTTACCACCCCCCACACACCCCCACCACCACCCCCATTCAGCCCCTAGCTTGTGGGGGTGTGCCTCCCATTTGGGAGGCTCCCAGCCCAGTTCCCACCCTGCACAGCCCAGCCCACCTGTGTGGATCAAAAACAGATGACATACAACTATGAAGACTGCTCTGGGCCCTCCCCCTTCTCTGTGTCTCTCTCTGTCTCTGTCTCTCTCTGTCTGTCAAAAACAATAAAATACCGGTAAATCTCTAAAAAAAAACCAAGTCTATGATCTGGAATAAAACCTACCATAAGCTTCCTCTGTAACCATTTCCTGGGCACTTACTTACTACATGCCAGGATCTATGCTTGACACATTACTCCATTATGTCATGGTTTTAACAAATATCCTCTCATAATTTTTACACCACTTAACATAAGAAGCCATTACATTATAAACTTGGTTATTTGTACTAGATACTAGTACTAAATTGACAGTAATGTCTAACACAAGTTTATTGTTATTAAATTCAGGTTATTCTACTATATTAACACAGAATCTGATCAACGTTGAGACACAGAGAATACCGTCTGCAGTAGCTTCAGCAGGGAAAGCTAGTTTTGACTAGTTAAGTTACATGCCCTTCTCTAGGTAGCAAATGAACATAACCTTATCTACCCAGAATTTAATTCCAATTACATGCCATTCTGAATAGCACAAGCATAATCTGAATAAAATGATTAGAGGACCCTTGCTTCCCTCTGAAATTGCTTTAAAACTGTAGATTAAATTCTCTCCAAAAGTATGAGCACGCTCAGCATGTCATAAAAAGTAAGGTGACTACTCTGAACTCTTAAAAATAAATGCTGCTCTACATTTTTAGGTTACTTTTGCAAACTTCATACTCAAGAGATGGGCAATTCCAGTTTTAAAAAAGAAAATTAATTCAAGAAGCTCTTCAACAGTTCCCTAAAAGCACTACACTCCCAATAGAAAAACTGGTATTTCCAAGTTGTTCCATAAACAGAAGATGGGACGGGAAAGAGCCAATCCAGATGAAAGACAAAAATGGGTGACTACAGAAAAGTTAGAAAAATGGATGGCTTCAAGAGGAACTTAGTGTTTGTCTCCCTCTCCCTCTTAACCCTGCGGCTTTGCTGTTTGTCGAATCTGAATAAATTATGTCAGAGTTTTCAGACCATAGCCAAAAACGATTCCTTGCCCTTAAATACGGTTTTATCAGTAGAGTGCCACCCTTCCCAAGTCAAACGTCACCTCCTCAGAGATACACTTACTCCTATCACGGTGGCCCACAATCGCCTGTCCTTGTTTTCAGGAAGCTTTTAAGAATCTGCAAATTACCGTAGCTGCTTCTATTCTGTTTCCCCCTGCAGAATGTCTGCTCCGCGACAGCAGAGGGACCTTCGTCCGACCAGGATGGCACAGACGCCATCTCTCAGACCGGCCCTGAGCGACCAGGTCGCAGTGCAAGTCTGGCCGCGCCAAGACGCCCTCCGGGCCCTGGGCGCTGGCCTGGCCCTTGCAGGCAGCCGGGGGCCACCGCGGGGCCCGAGGGAAACCAGGCAGGAGGGGATGTCCGCACCACCCGCAGCCCTGGACGCTGTCCTAGGCCACGGCGTCACAGCCGCCCGGCCTCCTCGCGCCGGCCCAGCCCCCGGCCGCACCCTGCGTGGCCCCCGCTCGGCGCCCGTGCTCGCGGACCGCGGAGCCCGCAGCCCCTTACCGGAGGCGCAGACCCGTGGACTTCGGCTCAGTACGAACTTCCCGCCGCTTTCGCCAACTCGCAACTTCCCAGTGGCGCCGGCCCCTTCACACCCTGCAGTATGAAGCCTTCCCATTGGCTCAGGAGAGACTGGGAGAGGCGGGGCGAGCAGGAGCGTCGCGGAGCGGGCTGCCTCCCCCTGGAATGCCGGGAGCCGTGGGCCAGCGCTCCCACTGCATGCTGGGAAGTAAAGTATTTCATATACCGGTAGGCGAAGATCCCAGATCCTCTGCCCTCATGGGCTTCTGGGAAATGTAGTTCACAGCCTCAGCCTCAGCCTTTCTGCTCAGATTCTGTACCCTTTGATGCGCCACGAACCGGACTAGTTATTGCCAATGCTTGCAGTGGCTTGATTTATTAAATATGTGTGTTGACAATGGGTTGGATGTAAAAGAAATGCTAGGTTACCATTGGCTGACTGTCTTCTTTGTCTACTTGAACTCGTATTTTCCCACCTTCTGGTCTACCACCCAGGAATACTTCTACCACAACAGTTTAGTCCAGTATACAGTGTCCTGGCTCTGGAAGCAAGCAGTCCCCAGTTCATATTTTAGATCTTCCATTTTGTAGCTTTGCGACCCAAGATACTTAACCCCTATGAGTGTCAGTTTCCTGTTTCTATCAGAATCAAGTCAAGTGAGATGGTCTATAGACAGTACTTTGAACATACTAGGTGCTCAATAAACAGTAAATAGTATTAATATTATTCTGCCCACCCACTACCCTGTGTCTAAATCCTACCTGTCTTTCAAATCCTATTTCAGTGTCTACTGTAATGCCATAGTTTGCTTTGTACTTATATTCAGTTGTCTAAGCCTCCATCACCCATCCCTAAGCATAATATGAACTGGGACACTGTTCTAGGTCAAAATTACCAAAGCTGTAGGCCAGATGTGTCCAACCAGTGGCCCAGGACAGCTTTGAATGCGGCCCAACACAAATTCTTAAAACATTATGAGATTTATTTATTTATTTATTTATTTATTTATTTTAGCTCATCGGTTATTGTTAGTGTGTTTTATGTGTGGCCCAAGACAATTCTTCTTCCAATGTGGCCCAGGGAAGCCAAACAGTTGGACACCACTGTTATAGGCAGAGGGGGATTTACAATGAAGCTAATGAAACAAAAGCTTCAGAGCCTCATTTGCACAGTACCTTCTAAAGCCCTGGGAAGGACTTTAATGATGTAAATATGTTTACATCATTTTTGTCTTTTTTTTCTCTTTAATTTGTCATATAAGATACTTTTGTATGATTTTCTTGTATTTAAGATTTATTTTATTGTTTTGACAGAGACAGAGGGACAGAGAGAAGGGGTAGGCCCCAGAGCAATCTCCGTGGTTGTACGTCATCAGCTTTCAACATGGTTTCATTCCACACATGTGGGTAGGGCCATGAAGGGTGGGAACCAGACCAGGGGCCTCCCACGTGGGAGGCATGCTCCCATGAGCTGTGGGCTGAACCGGGGGCCTCCCACGTGGAATGTTCACCCCGGCAAGCGCCAAACTGGGGACACATCCCTGTTCAGCATACGGGTCTGCATGAGCCAGGGCTGGGATTTGACCCCAGACCCCCAGGCTACAAATCGAGCGCTTAACCTGCTGAGCCATCCCAGCTTCCCCTTATATGATTTTCTTAAAGCAGACCTCCAAAATTATCTGAGCTTCATTCAGTCTTCACAAAACCTGAATCACTCTGTCCATTGGACAGTGCACTGTTGTACATGATGACTTACAGTTGCTCCTCTGATCACCCTCACATGCTCCATATACTTCCCCAGCCTGCCCTGGGCTCCAGGAGACTAAGCTGTACAAACCACTTCAAGGTTCCGAGGCCCCCTGGCTTCAGTTGGATTTGGCCCGTGGAGGACCCCACAGAGTATTGGAAGGAAAGACAAAGGTTGCTGAGGGTAAATATTTATCTGGATCCTTGTGGGAAAGGTCACCTCCCATTGGTTGGGTCCCTTAGCTGAAATCCATTGCTCCCTGGCTCTCCCCTCTAACTTGCAGTGACAGCTTCCTTCCTTTGTGCCTCAGATCTGCAAATGAAAACACCATGGGCTGCTGCTGAGCCACAAGTTCCTGTTCCATTCCTGTGGTTTCCACCCCCACAATGTGGTTTCCACACTGCTAGTTGTCTCGTTGTAAACCCTCCTCCCATTATCCTATTGCAAGTGCGTCATATGCTTCCTGTTGAGAGCCTAATGGAAACCCATGAACAAAGTGAGCACCCAATGAATATATGTCAATAAAGAGGCCTTAAGATTCACACACACATCTTATGGGTGGGATTCCCTAGCAAGACTCTGGGGCCAGAATCCATTGAGAGAAAGACATTCTACCCACATTTGCACACGCACACACATGCACACCCCACACACACATACTAAGAAGACTTGGAACAGAGCTTCTCTGTCATGCTGTGACCATGTTCCCCTAAATTCAGTATACACATGCAGAAGAACCATCTCTGCTCCTATGCTGGGCATACAATTGGCTGGCACAGTTAAACCAGCAACAGTGCATGAGGTATTCCAAGGTGAGAATAGAATGTGTTCATTCTGGAGCTCTTGGCACCCTCACCCTCAGTTGGATGGCTTATTGTTGTATGCCACTGAAATACAGCTATGTTCCAAGGCCATTGCCAACCCTCCCAATACCATCCACACATACTGAAATGTCCTATCCGTGCAGAGCATGGCAGAGCACCAATCCAAGCTGCCATCATGGAGACAGCATGTCTGCAATGCTGTAGGTGGGGATCCAACTCTGAGACGGAGAAGAAAGCCTTCAATGAACTTTTATGAGCTGACAGCTTGGTATCAAGGTCAGGGTTTTATAGAAGGTTAACCAGTCAGGACTTGATGTGGCTGGGCTTTAGATCTTAAGAATTGAACTAGAGAAGACAGGTTCATGAATATAGCCCTGCTACATATTCAAAAATATCTTTACAGTCCAACAAATGTTTATACTGAGCACCTACAGTAAGCCAGGGCCTGAGCCAGCCTCTGGGGACTCTAGGATTCTGGTTTACCAAATGTTTAAGGAGGCCCTCCTATGTGTTAGACCCTCTTCTTAAAGAGGAAAAAGAAATCTCAGAGTTTAAATGATTCCAGGCCCCTTGAATCTACTTCTAAATGTGTTGTTAATGCCCCTGTGTGCACAAGCTCAGCACATGAGGAAACTTATGAGGATATGATTTCAGTGCTGTGATAAAAATTTGTAAATGCTGTCAGAGTCAGGTAATGGGATTCCTGGCTGACAGATCATCGTGGATAAAGCAGGATGACCCATGAGTGGGTCCAACCCAATGAATAAAATGTCCAGCCACCTAGCCAGGGCAGACCAGCTAAAAATCTATATACATGGGCTCTGTATTGATTTGTCAGATTGTCAGGCCCCAGAACGCCTGTTTTTATTTCTGGGAGCCCTTCCAACCTGGGTCACCCTAGCACAAAAGCAAAGAAAGGTCACAAGAGGACAGGGCAGTTTGGAAAGGGGTGAAGGAGGTGGTATAGCCCTAGACCAGGGGTTCCCAACCTTTTTATACCATAGGGCACATTCTAAAATATCAGTAGGGCGGCGGGCACCAGCTATTTCTAAGGATATTTATTATTGAACAAGTATAAAAAATAATAAACAAAAATAATTTTAAAATAATAAATTTATTGTACAAATTATATACACAAAGAAACATATATACAAAACGTAATACAAAGTAAATAAAAAACACACGTATAATAAAATCATTTTAAAAAACATAAAAGAAAGCATAAAAAACACCAATCTGTCAGTGTGATCTTTGGCATTGCATTTCATTGGCCAGTGCCTCGTAATTAGGAGAGTATGACGACAACCCTGTTAGCAAACAATTATTAAGATGCTCATCGGTAAGTCGAGATCTATATTGTGATTTTATTAAATTCATGTTTGAAAACAAACATTCGCATAAATACGTTGACCCGAAAAATGATTTGATTTTATATACCGCTTTTTTAAAAAATGGGAACCTTTCTTTGTCGACTATGTTCCATAAGTCCTCTGATAGTAAGGATTTTAACAAAATATCGTTCTTAAGGTTCAAAATTTCTAACTCTAGTTCTTCTGCTTTCCCCTGAACAAGGTCTGCAATACATGCGGCTAGTTCTATTCCATTTATTTGGCAAGTAAAAGGATTGATACAGAAGGAGACAATTGGCTCGATATTTGTAAACTGCAGAAATCTCTCTTCAAACTGTTTTTGAAGCACTAGCAGGGTCTCAATAAATAATGACACGTTTAATTCACTGTTACCTAGCATTTTCCTCATATATGGGAAGTGCACGAGAGACTTGATATGCAGATGTGATATCAACAAAGTCAATTTCGCTTTAAATGTGTTTACAGAGCTTATCATTTCAGCTCTATTTTTGTCTTTTCCCTGCAACTCTACATTGAAAGAATCTAATTTTTCCATGGTGTCAGCAAGAAAACCCAAATCCACCAGCCAGCAAGAGTCTGTTAGTTCATTATAATTTTCATTTTTATCATGTATAAATGTTTTTATTTCTTCAATTAAGTTCATAAATCTTATAAGAACTTTACCTTTACTGAGCCAACGTACTTCAGTATGCAGGATGAGATCGTGTTCTTTATCTTCAGTATCTTCTAACAGGGCCTTGAAAAGTCAGTGTTGCAATGGAGCTACTCGAATAGAGTTGATTATCTTTGTGACTATTTTCATAACATGTTCAAAGGGCAGTATTTTACAACACAAAGCTTCCTGATGGATAATACAGTGGTAGGACATAAAGTTTGAAAATGATTCATCTTTCCTGCAAAGGGCAATAAATCCTTTGTTTTTGCCAACCATTGCTGGTGCCCCATCGGTAGTTATCGCAGACAACTTATTCAAAGGCATGTTTATCGACCTGGCGTATGTTCTGAAAGTTTTATAAATATCCTCACCTCTCGTCTGTCCTTTCATTGGTAATATTTTCAACAGCTCCTCTTTTACTGTGAAGTTACTAAATACCATTCTCACCATAACTGCCAACTGTGCGGTGTCTGATATATCTGTTGACTCGTCAAATTGCAGAGAGAAGCAGTCACATATTTCCAAGTCAGTCTTGAACTGAGTTTGAAAGTCTTTTGAAATTGCGTGTATTCTTCTTGTGACTGTGTTATTTGACAACTGTAGGTCTTGTATCACCGACATCATCTCACACTTGTTAGAATATTCCTCAAACAAACCATCGGCAGCAGTCAGAAATGCTTCTTTTAACAATTCACCATCCTGGAAAGGTTTTTTCTTCTTTGCGAGCCTGTGAGAAATTTTGAAAGAAGCAATGGTTGCCTTTTTAGATTTTTCCACATGTCTAGTGAAAACAGTCTGTTGAGTAGTTCAACTTCATTTTAGTTGATTTATTTTTTTCTTTCTTACTTCAGATTTAAGTGGATAATTCGTATCAACAGTGGTATGACTTGTCTGAAAGTGACGTTCAACATTATGTTTTTTCGGCAC